>DWPT01001938.1:0-17275 GCA_018251895.1 Agathymus mariae mariae | reverse complement strand
AAAATGTTGGTTTTAAAATTCATTAATTGACATCCTTAGCAAAAATTATACTTAAAATTAGAAAAAAAACTGTTTGGTCCGGGGTCAAGTTTACATCTGCAATGTAGCCCGACTATCAAAATATTTGCCTACCCCTGGCGTAGACCACAATGCGCGCTGTCCGTCGGCGGTCAGGTGAAGTAATGTAAAAAGCGTTTGATTAATATGATAAGTTTATTATTTATTTTGGTATATATTGTTCTGTGTAGATACATATATCGGTAAACAACATTATTTACTAACTAGACATTACAAAAACTGTTACATGAAATCATTGAAACTAACATGACGTTTATGGCGTATAATATTATAGAACATATATCATATATACACAGTCATAAAGGCAGTCGAGTTAATATGTTATTGAGATGCTGGTGTGTACACATTCTAGTGTGCACACAGGGAAAGGGCACAACTGAACACTATTAGAAATTCATGCAGAATATGTATAGGTATCTTTTTAGAATACATATAATATAGCACGTACACTGAGTACGGACTAGCGTGCGTCCACACTGCGCCGGCACTCAAGTCGGTCCTCAGCGTTGTTCGCATCACAAAACGGGTGACGGTCTTGGATAGACGACCCCAATGTTTCGTCACTCTCGTTACAAACGATATTACAGTTAAAAACAAATACTTCACTTTCTTCAGACTTATTGTACTGAAAGAAATTAAGTAAGATTGCATTTTTACATTATATTAAACTGATTACAGCGTATATCATATTATTTTTGCATTACGATAACGATCCCACGTATAGTATTTACGAAACTCTCACCACTACGTCACTACGTCTAAACACCCCCGTACAACGTACAATACTCATGTCTGAAGTACTTGTGTCATGATACAATTAATACAATAATTTTAGTTTATAATACAAATTCTAACCGCAACACCGCAGTCATAAAAAAATAAATAAACGTTTATACACTCACACCCCCGCACTAACATTCCCCGTGTTGCGGGTGGCGTGGACGTACACAAATATAACATCACAGACACCACGACCCTAGGACAAACATTTATCTGTCACATAAATGTCTGCTCCGGCCGGGAATCGAACCCAGCACCCCTCGATCTGCAGGTAGGGTCACTACCGATTGGGCTAAGGGCTCGACAATAACGTCTCGTGATGTAACACTTATTTATACCGAGCACTTTTACAAGTGATGCGTTTGTATCAAACTTAGTAATTTACATTATATCTTAATATGTACATAGTTAAATGGTCTAGACGTAGAACAAAACATTATGATACGAATGGCAAAACTTCGACAGAAGTCGATTCATCCTAGTGTCCGATGCAACCTTAACTTTGCCACTTTCCAATGCCATAGTTCCAAGGCGTGCGAGCCGCTTTTAATATACATATAAACATAAATATGGCGACCACCCCGTTGTGTTCCGTTTTTTACGGATATTCTGGGTGGATAGCTTAAGCAGGTGCACATCTAATGTCACTTGATATAAATACAGTTTTTTCAAATATTAATTCATGAATTAAATTTAATTAATTAATTTTAGTTTTATACTGGAGAAAAAAATCTTCTCTTATATAATAAGATATTTAGCATTTTATAAATGTATATACATATTTATATTAATTGTAATTATTTAACAAAAATAGGTATTAACTTATTTTTTTTTTAATAGTCATTGTCTATATTTTTATTTTACAACTGAATTACATAAATTGTTGAACGAAATTTCAGTGAACCGTCGCTACTACGGCCCGAGGCGCCATCGTAGCGAGGGGCGGGCGGTGATCATCCGCCGCCCGTCGGTCACTAATTATTATAATTCGTAAACTGCCAACCGCTACGGACGCTCCGTTTAATTGTCGTTGTTAAATTTAGCGCTCAGCGGTCAGAACTGTCCACTTGCCGGAATTACCGCAACGCTACACTTTTGGATTGTCCTTCAACTAACAATATAAAACAAAGCCGTCGGTATTACACAAGGCACACGTAGAATTTAACGCACACACACGATCGGCTCACGGCATCGGGGAGCGGTCGACGCCGTACGCCCGTACGGGAGGTGTTCGCGCTACGGACGTGCGATCCGACTGGCGGCCGAAGCGAGTTTGCGGTCGGCGCGGCGCGACGCGCGGCGGCGTGGGGAGCCGTGGAGACGCCTGCCGCCCCTGGACGACGTCGCACATAAAAGCACCGTTTCTAGACTCACCTGCTATTCGCAATTGAGCCTTATAGAGAGCACACGTATCCCGAAGAGATGTTCGACCTGAGGTACCTAGTTCTGGCGGTGATGGCGGCGGCCATGCTCACCTGCGGCAGCGGGATGAGCTACATCGACGTGTCCAGTATAATCAACAAGACGGTGTGCGCCATCGCTGTGCACCACGACTACGATCGCCACCGCATCCCGGCAACGATCAAGATGATCAGGTGCGCCGATTCACCGGACCGAGGCTGCAGTGAGAACAGCGACCACCGCTACTGCTGCGAACAGAAAGGCAGGAAGTGCGTCGAAGTGCTGGACAAGGCAACGGTCTTCTCCAAGCAGCTGAACAAGTCGAAGGAGATCGAGGTGTCGGTGGGCTGCGCGTGCATGATTAGCGACGGCCAGGTAGCGCGAACCATCGACGACCAGCATCGCAGGTGATGGCGCCGCCGCCTTCGAACTCCGTGTTCACTGATCTACCTCCTCCCGCTGCTCGGTTGAAGTGAACGCTCCGACACTACTCCAGAAAGTGCGCGCGTGTTCCAGTCATTGTTGTTATTTATTGAAATCGGTTGTGAATAGTGAATTTGTACATATAGGATAGGTATTTATTTATTAATTATACATGATAGATATAATAAGGTAATTTATTTAAAAACGTAAATATAAAAATATTTTTATAAAAATCGATTTCTTGAGTTTCCGTTTCGGTGTCCCCGACGACATAGTTTAAACTCCCCGTAGTGTACGACCGCTTGAACAGGCCCACGCTCCGTGGGGACGTCGACAGCCAGCAGCGTGTCGACCATCCAGACGTACGAGTACGAGTAAGGTACGAGTTAATAATTTGGTAACGCACGGTACACGATCGTTTTCTAATGTGATCACCGCAGGAACGAATAAATTGTAAATTGATAAATGTTAGTAAATATATATACCGTAGAGAGATAGATTCAACGCATTGGTTAGAGGAAGATATTTATTTGCACGCTATAACTTAAGGGGGGAAAGATTTCCATAGTTACCTGCGCAGCACTGTGCCGTAAAACAGCAAGGAAATGGGAGTAAACGCTAGTTTGGTTTCTTGAGAAGCGACAGAAGTTGTCATCAAAATTCCAAAATACACACGTGTAATGAAATAGACGCTCAAACACTGACAAACCCGCACTAGGATTTCGTATGTAGCAAGTGTCATAGACGTACATACATAAATATGACATCTCTAACATGACCACATCCATGACACGAGATCAAACATTTGTCTGTCTCGTAAATGTTTCCGTCGGCCGGAAATCGAACCCGAGGCCTCTCACTAAGCAAGTAAGGTCATTATCAACCAGGCTACGACATTATAACTATGCTATAATGTAAATCACAGGTCGTCTGTCGGCCCGTGTAATTCATAACGATAATTATAAATATAATAAGACGCGGCCGTGAGTGCGGGCTTCCCCACATCCTATTGCCACCTTGAGTTTATCCGCATGGTTACATACAAAACTTAACAACAAATTCATGGACCCAATTTATTGATTGTTAATTATACGAGTAAATGGGTTGATAACGAGTGTCCCGTAGGCACACAGCGGCCCGCTGCCCGCCTCTTACATTGTTGTCGCATCAATGTTCGATCGAATGCGATCTCGACAATGACGAGGGCACGAAGGTTTGCGCTGAAGTGTAACGATTGCCGTGTTGTCGTTGATCACTCGTAGCTATAACTTGCTATAATTTTACAATGAAAGTAAAGTTTAAATCGCGGGTTACATTAAATAAGAAGAAGAGTGACAAATAGTCTTGTGAAAACATGTGTGTCAACAAAATAAAAAAGCTAATTCCCGGATTTGGATTCGTTCCCATAGTATTTGGGTAAACCATTTCGCTCAGAAAAATGCAAGGATGACCATGTACATTACTACTATTGAACAACTTGATATTATCTGAAAGGACTGTCCATGCAGTAAGTTTACTTAGCCACTATTGACAGCTGTAAAAGTTAATACGACGATGAAGAGGAGTATATCGCGATAGTCCCGACCGAACGACACAATAGTAACAACGCATTTGGATCTGTCCATTTGTGAGGCATTCATTATCTTCGAGAGATAATATATTAAATGTATAGTTTAGAAGTATCGATAAAAACCTGTTCGGGGATGTTAACGCAGAATAACAAAGCAACGCATCTGAGCAGCCGCTCGACCGATGCGTCACCGGCAACGGCGTCGGATCGGAACACGTTGTTGCCATGATGGCACGAACGGGGATAATTCGTCATCGCGACTGACGAGTCGATCGACCAATTTTAAATTAAAATTAATTCAGAAAGAAAGCTGTTATATTTTTTAATAAACAAGAATAATTTCAAATTTATAACTCGCTTTGAAAATTAAATGACATTACATATTCTACAAAAAAGTTGCCAACAAAAATGTTTGGAAGTTTTTTACAATAGTATTATAGAGACAAAAAAAAGTTGGTCGTGTTTTATTTTGTAACAGGTAATTACGATACGTTTTATTCGTTGCCAATTATTCGGCCCGGTTTCATGGATTGTGGTCACGGCGAAACTGCGGTGGCAGGGAGAAACTGGGCTTGAGAGCCAGTACTATCTCTCTTGCCTCTTCTCATTTCCTGGCCGACAACGCATCAATGATACCAGTCTTGCTGATGTCCGTAGACAACGGTGACCACTTACCATGAGGTGGCTCGTCAGCTCGTTTGTCGACTATTACCATAGAAAAAAAAAACCTTCGACAAGCTAGTGGTAGATTAATCTATTTACCCCACGTCTAGCCCGTTATTATTTTTTAGGTTCCGTATCACGACACACGACACTTACTGTATCTTCACGCACTAAACTGTGCACTTTATGTGTTTTACATAAACTAACCACCGGGTGCTAACGTAAAACCACCATTCCTGTTGAAGTTCCTCTGCTGTTTCATGATCTCTATCGCCTCTCTTACTAAACATTGAAAGTAATGTTGCTGAGAGGAGATCACTTGAGGGTTATGTAATTTCATCCAGTGGTTAGTGAATTGAGGATGTGTTCGGCAACAAATAAAAACGTATCGTGAGTACCCGCTACATAATAAAATAGAAAAACTGTGTTGCCTCTCTCTCTTTCTTCTGCCGCGTTAAATGTCGTGGAAAAAACGAGCGTTCATCTGTTGTGTTTAGGTCACTGTAGTCTCAAATAAAAATGTTTATATTAAGTGGATAAAAAGAGGCATATCGGCGACTGTGAATGCTTAATGTTATCAAAAGTGTGTCAAGTCTGCCGACTCTTTTTACCAACCATGGCCGCGGTCGACTGGCGCTCGTCCGGTAAGTAGCGAGCACTGTAATTATAATACACCTTAATGAGGACGCAACACATGAGGTGTTGCCTCATCTGCGATAATTACAGTAAATGGCTCTTTATCTTTTTTGTCGGAGGTAACTGACTTCTGCGTCAATTGATCGCTGGATCCGTCGACCGCTTACGACAGACTCGTTGCTCTCTGAGATAGATGGTCACTCTCTTCCCGACACCGCAACAAATATGGCGTTAATACACGACGACACGAGATAGGTAACTATACTACCATACTATTATTACCATACCATACTATTATATATGAGTTTCAATTCGTATCCGGTGGTGAGGCTCTTGACTCGCCTCACTACCTGTTAAGTCAACCATGAAATGTATTTCGTATAAACGTAATCGTATTTCAAGTCGCTAGTTAACAAGCTGGCTTACTACTTCCTTCGTGGGAAAGAACGCGTCGGCGACCATCCATCGTTCATTTCATTAGGCGGTCCATCTGCTCGGTTCGTTAAAGGTCTGTTTGAGACGTACTCGTAGAGCGGGATGTGACAAACTAGGCCGCTGCTAAGTAGACCTCGCTCTAAATCGACATTTGTAAAGATTCGCTCGCTGCCTTAATTAGGGTTCACCAACACGATTTGATTTGGAGACACCTTTGTAGTTCAGACATTTACTCTCATACTCATTTACTTCTACAGAGATGATTTGCTTGAAGGATAACTCTGGCGGTAGCCGAGACGATGTAGTTAAATAGACGCACAATTTATACATATTCATATACATTGAGAGCTCATAAATGAATACCTAGGAAGGAACAGCTGGTCTTAATCGGACTTAACGGAATCAATCTGGAAGGTAATGTAAGATAGTAACACAAGTGAAATGTGGTAAAAACGCTCGCCGAAGAGTCAGTTCAAGCAGCGTAGTATTTTTGAATTGTGTATATACTTACTAGTAGTTGCAAAAATTGTAGGAACTAGCTGAGATAACATATATTGAAAATGTAAACTATTTCGTGTGGATATGCGTTGCAGAATAGATTTACGCAGCAGATTTATCTGTTATTCTATGAGGCTATATAATAGCTGCGTCATTAGTGTAGTCACAGCGAGTGTCAGCCTGGAGTTCAACTCCCGAGCGAAGAAACCGCCTCGAAACCAGTTAACGAGCGTTCCACCTATACATGTACACTCTAAGCAGCTTTTACTCGGCCGGCTGCGGCTCTCCCGGACCGGACTGGGTTAGGTTACCGCCGCCGCCGTGGAGCGCACTCCTCCCGCCCGGCGCCGCGTGTCGCTCAATGCCTGACGTCTGACACCGATACCGGTTACTTGCTGTCTGCGCGCAAGGCTCGTGCCGGTGATTACATTACACATCAGCCGTATGCTGATGCGAACGGAGCGTTAAATTTATTCAAAATAAGAAAATCACTTTCAAATTACTTTGATACATTAATTTTTTTCGTTGAATTTAGACACTGTTTTATTATTGTGTTTGAATATTGGATAGCCATTTCGTGTGTTGAAGTTGTTATAGAGTTTTTCCACGTTCGCGCTATAATGCTCGGCAGGTAATGTAGAAGGTACCTAGCACGCATTGATTACAGTACCATTAATTACCAACCAACCAAAATTAAGTACCCACAAAAAAGATCTTAATCTTTATTACCGTGATCATCGCAAACGAGGCAACACTCAGTGTATTGATCCTCGTTAAGAAGCCCTTTGAATTAATTAAATTTATTTATTTACTAGCAAATGCACTCGCTCGCTTCGCTTCGGTAAACTACCTTAATCATCTGCATTTTTCTAGATTAATTCATAACTTTTTTTATTTATGGACGGATTGCAATGAAACAATACAATACAATAGTGAAAACCCGAACGAAATCGGTTAAGCCGTTTTTGAGATTAGCGGGAACAAACGCACAGACAAACAGACAAAAAATTCTAACAACTATTGTTTGAGATCTGCGTTAATAAAGTTCCCTAATAATAGTTTTTCTCATATATCGTTCACGTACAGAAAGCATTCAGTTAAAATTTAATTATGAGTATAGATAGATATATTGTTTGGCTTAAGTACATGCTGAAATCCAGACTTTTGTAGCGCGTATGTAACCGTTGGTCACTTGTTGGTATTAACGTATCGCTAACGCGAACACTCGACACGCTCGGTCCGGTCAACACAGTGGCGAGTGTGAGAGTCGACTTGGAAGACCGAGGGGAGCGGCGGTCCCAGTTTATGTGTACGGATAATCGCCTAGTGTTACTTTCTTATTTCGTATTCGGTACCAATATTAAGATGAGATAGATAATCACTTGGTTCGGTTGTCGCTGTAGTGCCCTTCTCTACCACGACGCGACGTGCTTTCATGTCGGACTATTGCTGGACATTTTGGGAGCGAAATGTGTTGGTTGATAATAGACGACGCCCCTAGGGCTGAATCCGTCACGTCAATCACAAATAATTTTTTTTTTTTAAGTCAAGTCAAATAGAGCGAATGTACCAATCATTCCAATATTAAATGAAGTGTTTACAATAGAAAAAAAATTCAGGTACAAAAAGTAGAATAAAGTTAGACATTTTTATCGTTTAAGACGCTTTAAAAGTCATCCCCAAGCGCTAGACTGCTCAAAAGTGATTAAGGGATGCTGTGTGCAGCTTCATTCCCAACGCCACCTACGGTCATTGTAGTAAACCAACGCCCAACGTTCTTCGTATCGTTGTGACAATCTAATAAATGAAAAATAAAGTAGGTTTTTCGACGTTTGTCAAAATCACTGCTTTTATTTGTGGCAATTAATTTCATTTGAATATTTACCGATTACCTTTATTCAGTTGTTTGGCAACCGCAGTCAATTAACCATATAATTAAAGTGTGTCGTAACTTAAAATATAATTAATAAGTAACAATAATATCGAGAAAGTGAGTTGCTTGAATTAAACGTCACCAGGAGGCGCACCGGCGCCCCGGCGCGCCGTCCGTCGTCCGCCGCGCGCGGCGAGAAAACGGCGGGTTATTGTTAATTAACTTCACCTTGACTTAGTCACTGTATAAATTAATTCACTAAAAATTCCGTGTATCGGACCAGGTACAATACAGGTGTACAATGCGGTGTGTCGTCTTTTCGCTTGTACGTTATTCACATAAAAAATGGCATTGTACTTAGCGAAAACTAATTTTATAAATGTATTTAACCGTTACAGAAGTACTCTATTTCGCTAGTACGTTAAGTTAAAAGCTCTCATCTAGAGGTGAACGCCTACCTATTAGAGAATCTACGATATAGAATTATTTGACGGGAGTGCATTTTGTTAACAAAAAACTAAAAGTAACAGTGACGGTGAGCACACACAATACTGTGTCTTGTATGTAAAAGACACTAGAATATCTATTGAGTTGTATCTATCCCAATTAAATACCAAATATGTTATTATCGTAATAATGTATAACAGCTGTTAATCATAATGGTAAAGGTCGATTATATCAAAGGCTTTACAATTACATGTATTCACGAGCCTGGCTCCGTCCGAGCCGAGTTAATACAAAACTTTGGCAGACTGATTACTGTAGTTTTCTAAGAACTAAATTAACGCACCCTTGTTGTTGTCAGTGAGCCGATTTGTCAACACAATTGCATAAATTCTTTGAAAATACTACAACGCTAATATACGAAAATATAATATACAGCAAATTTGCTGTTGTTGTTGTAATTATGTGTTGGTACTGCAGGTTGGTCAGTACACTTTCGCACTAAATTCCCTACAATGCCGATGGCTTACACAAAATGACACAAAACAAAATGCAGATTCTGTAAACCCAGGACAAACATTATTTTGTAACAAACCTCTGCCCCGGCCGTGTATCTAACCCGGGGGCCCTCTCACCGAGCGGGGCGAGCGGCAGACTCCTCGCATACAATAGTTTTAACAAAATTATTTAGAGTTTTCGGAGCCAAATCGACTTCATTTTCTGCTTGAGCCACACCTCAATAATATTTATTTGTAACATTTAACAGGAGGTAGTCACCCATCCGCGAAGTCCGCGCTCGAATTACACACGTTTCATACACGACGGAATTATTAACGGTTCCATTAGATTAGCAGGAGTTATGTTTACAATCACTACTAATGGGGGCTATCAGCAGATAGAACTTCAAATGATTCGTCATTGCGGCGAGTAACGTGGCCGCTGTCGGATATACTTCTTAACCCATTTTTTGCGTGAGTAAGTTAGCGAATTGCGTTTTTGTTCCATCCATTACAATTTGCACGTTCAGGTCGCGGGACCGTGGGCGATGACTTGGCTGCGGCTGCTGATTAGTTTTGACGTGCTGTCGATCCGATGCACTTTATAAGAACGTACCGGATCGTTCTACTGGATAGTACCATTTCAATTTAGTTTGCAGAGGAGATCGTCTCCGATTTGTTTTAAACCCGTGAGGAAAATCAAACAAGTTAACAGTTTTTTTCCTTAGTATGTTTTTATCAGATGTGAAGAAACGACTATAATTGTTATTTAGTCAAGCCCGTGGCGGCGGCACACCGCGGATCTCACGACCTCGATCCGCCGACGATGAGGCCGATGCAGCCATGAATAGTATGCATGTATACGATCAGGGATATTATGATGATAATATGCGAAATAAAATTTCAATGAATGGTAGTGCACAATCCACCTGCGACCTCCGTGTACGAACCATTACTTACATACCGAAGCGTGGACTGCGCTCTGTCGACCGGTGGGTCGCCTTTATAATGACAGTAGTATTCAAAGTTAGTAGTATTTGAACGTACCAAATATTACTTTATTAGTTTCATTTTTATCTTTTATCGCAGGTATTTCAATGCAAGTGAAAACTCTGTTCCTATTTATTTTGTTTTCGTAAATTGTACATTCCAAAACACTTACGAAGCGATAGGACGACTGTAGCGAGGGTGATCAATGCAGAGGCTTATTGGTAATTCAGGATAGACTGACCTTTGGAGCCTCGAGCACAGGCACAGGCACAGAGTAGGCATCCTTCGTTGTTTTACGGAATATATTTTGGAGAGATGCGCAGAAACTTTATGATATAATTGTTTCATCTCCTATCTACTATTGAATTATTTCATCAAAAAATTATAAACGTTCCTACGGTACGGACAACGCGTTTTGCTTTGTCATTTTTATAACAAAGGATTGGAATAATTTGGTAGCGTCGGTGCTTCCATCCTATAAAAAAACAAAGAAAGAAATGAGGAAAAAAAGATAAAAAGAAAAACATATTTATTCTGTCTTAAATTTGCAGTAAAACAAGAATAATAATACAAAAAAAAATACAACAACAATTACTGTGACAATCATGTACATGATTATAAAGTGGGGGTTGACCTCCCTCCTGTCAATATGGCCGCCTTTTAGTTTAAGGGACATAAAAGTTTTATAGATGTGAAAACAATATTATGTAAAAAGTAAAAAAATACTTATGAAGGTAGAGTCCGAAACGTGGCGGACATTTTGAACAATTTTTAAATTAATAATACTTAATGCAATTAAAAGTTACTTATAAGTGGTATCGTATTTTTTTTTTAATCCGTTATCGAAAATTAATAACGCTTTCACGAAGCTCTACATATCCGAATACTTGAGGATACTACATACAAATCGACATCAAAGTTATTTTTCTTAGTTGCATAACTCGAGAGTTATTGCCGTTCGAATATAATACTTACGCGAGGGTCCCAAAACCGTGTAGATATGTATGTGTACGGGTTATGTTTATTGATTATCTTTTCTCTCCTTGTTGATTTGTGGTGTGCGTGTGTAAGATGAATAACAAATGAGAAAATCTAACCAAATTTTTAAATCGTACAGCTTTATAGGAATTTCTGCAAATTAAATACATGTTTTTTTAAATCCACTTTTTGCAGTGTGAATGACGTTAAGGCAAGAGTGATAAAGCTTTTTCTATTATAATACTATTTACCTTGTAAGGCCCTCAGATAAAAATGTACTCAAAAATTGACAAAAAAAAATATCCTTCTCCCCGGTTTTCAAAAAGTCTTGAGTCAGAAGAGAGCATCGGACGGAAGCGACGCTCGGTGGAGTGGCCTCCTGACCACACGCTCGTGGAGGTTTTCGTTGTAAAAAGAATTTACCATGACATATCGAACGACCGGCGCAGCGTCGGCCTGCGGCGGTGACGCCGTTCAATAGCCTCGTCCGATTTTCAGTGCAGCTGCGGCCTGGGTACAGCGCCGCGCCCGCGCCGCCGCACCACGGATCGCATTTTCATAATCATAATAATTATTTGCTGGAATAAGGTTAATAAGATAACAGAGTCAACGGAAACATTAATCAGTCCGCTTAGTCAGCATACTATTATAATTTTATACAAAGGTGAATGTTTTGACATAAATTATTAAGTGATCTGAATATACTTTAGTGATGAACGCCACGCTTATTAAGCCGACGATCATACATCTTCACAACTTCAGTACACATCTTATCAAATTCTGTTGCATTTATTTAGATATCTAAGGATAAGAATATTTACGTTTTTTGTCATACTGTTTGTATGATATAAATGTTATGTTCTTGGGTTGTTAAATGTTGACAATATTAAATATTACCTATACTAATATTAGAGAGAATGCGAATTTCGTGAGTTTGTGTATATGTAGAAGGTAATACCAGGAACCGCGGCACCGATTTGAAAAAAATGTTTTTCCATTTGAAATATATATTATTCCGGATAATAATGTTTAATTAGTATAATTGTTCAACCCCAATTAAGTCGGGGTGAATTCATCAATAAGGTTAATCGAGACTTTTAATCATCAATAACGAATTAATGAATCCAGTCATGATACTTTTATACTTTCTAGCCCTTGTTTTTGATCTATGTTTGTGTTCAGCAATTTTCTGTGACAATTTGAGGTGATCATGTTATATTCGAGTAACAAAGTTATCTTATCAACAGTAATACCAAACTCGTTGAAAGTAAGGTGCGCTTGCGGGTCGCCGAGAACGTCGAGTCCGCTGACCTACAACGATAGCGCTGATCGAATCTAATCGGAGTGATTAATCAGAATATTTTGGTTGCGGTGATGGACCCGGTTTAATAAAGAAGTACTCGTATTATTAGAAAGATTAGATTGGAAACACATTTTTGCATGTTTACTGTGGGACGGCAAGTGTGACAATAACCCGGTGACTCGGACGGGGCGGGCGATGAAATCACACTGCATTAAGCGAGAGGCCAATTGAGCCGGGAGCAATTATGGCGTTAACGTATTAATGTATTTACCGACGCGACGCAAGTGGGGCGACGGCGCTCGGCGGTCGGCGGTCGACGGTCGACGGTCGACGGGGCAGTCGCGGCGCGGGAAGTGGCGAAACTTTGATTGATCGGCGACGATCTCGACATGTGATAGGGGTCATCGAGGATGTGCATATAATTGGGGGGAAGGCTGGTGCAGGTCGCTACGACCGCGAATCGAAGGGGGAACTGATTGAATTCATAAACGGGTAGGGTAAAAAGTGACGTATTATTCATGCACGAGGCATACGAGGCATACGCATCATAATGCGTACGGGTATGTTACTGTAATTCATTAGGATTACTATGTAAAATCACACACATCAAGAGAATTCACTTGAACCGGTGCCGACGTCCACGTCCACAAACAACGAACCCGACGGCTAATGAATGAAGTATGCGTCAAAGTCGCTGTGAGAAAATAATTCAAGTCTAAAAATAATTTATACGTATGCTTTGTATGAAAAAAGCAATGCAATATTCTTTATTCGCGTCGGTACAGTTTATTGAAATTTAAGAAGGAGAAAGGAGATCTAAATTATTTTGCGGCGGCATGTAGGTCGTATCTCGTTTGATCGTGCCATTCAGAAGTTACTGTACGGGTTGTACGTGGTACTGGGTCTGCTCGGGGGCTGTAGTGGAAAACCGGTACGATTAGCATGTTCAGTCTTGGGCCTCGAAGCACCTTCGAAAACATCTGTAGATATCAGTTCTCGTGTCAATTCTTTAACCCTTTGCACTCCGTTGTCGCCGTATTTGCGACATTAAAAAGCTATCAGTAAATCCAACGGAGTGCAAAGGGTTAATTGTATTTTTATATGCTGCATATTTTAAAAGTCGTCCCGGCTATCTCGCCGCATACCGTCAGATTCACCTGAAGCCATGCTTGAAACCAGTGCCGGTCCGCCGTCCATGTTTACTGCCGCTATTGTTCGAACATCATATGAGTTTGCCAACCGTAATACGTCCACTCTTTTATTTTTGAATCAAAACGCGTTCCTAAAGATGAGGTTGCCTTTAAGTAATATAATGTGCTGCAATAATGAGCCGTACGAGCGACGACAAAAAATTGTCTATTGTACTCGATCACCGTGAAGTGAGCGAGAAGCTAGAGCTTATACAACAACGTAAGTAATGTAATCGACAAATGACAAGTCGATAATCCGTTGGTGTCTGACTGTAACGCCGTGTAAGCAAATCGAACGCATGGATTGGCATTGTCTTTTCTCGCTAGTATTAACACAACAGGTCGCCGACCCCGCAGTAGACGCTGTCCCCGCCCTCCCCGCCTACCGTCGCACAGCTGTTGCGAGTCTCTTGTTTTAAATGTAATTATTTTATTTCCTCTTAATTAACGTTACATACATACATATATATTACATATATCTTGCTGTATTCGCAGCTCTATAGATTCGTAACGGTTATTGTTAATGCCCAAGTATATTATTACATACATATTTTTTTTTTTTGAGACAAGCTGGAGAAATGTCAATATATCGTATCCATTCAACATTCGCACTAGTACACTGGATAACACTCATTCGCGTGTCTCCGGGGCGTCGCCGGGAATTCAATTTTTAATCGCGTCAGCATCTCGTTTAAAGATTTCTCTCGAGACTGTCTGAGGACGACGCTCTCGACCGTCGTCTCGATGCAGGCTAATTTTGAGATGCACTTTCAAACTACCTTTTGTGGTGATTCGCGACTAAGTGAGCCGGCCGTGTGTGGGAGAAATAACGCTAAGAGACCTCATCGTTCTCAACGATGTCTTGCCTTTAATACTTCGTCTTTGATTTTTTCGAAGCGTTATGAACGGTGCCTTCTTTACCTTTATATAACGCGCTTCCGTATACTATATTAACTTTTTATATGTTTGGAAGCATTTTTTTGCTTTACATCTAGATCCAAACGTTGATTTTCCATTAAATTTGTTTTTTAGTTTGTATAGTTACAAAAAACGGCTTGTTCGTGTCGAGTCATGCACGGTAAAGGTTGTTCTAGTCGGGATGAGTAACTGATATAAATATCATTTTTGTATACATGTTTTATTATTACCTATAAAAAAATGTACATGCTAAAGTGTTTTTTACACCCTCATGTTACAATTATGGTTTGCAATCTCTCATTATTTGTACAGTTCTGTAAATTCAGTAAAAAGATGAAACCCTTATAGGATTAGAGACAAAAGATCTTAAGATCCGATATGTCTACACGACGGGCGAGAGCTGTCATTAAGAAAAACATTAAGGTTGAGTAGCAGAAGCATTAGGTACGTTTGTGTTCTCGGTTGAAAAGTATTAAAAAATAAATTAAGGCAATATTCGTTCGCTTGTACAAATTTATTTTTACATTTAACTCCACACGTCAGGGCGTAGTTATCGAGAGCCTCCGTGTTCAATGCCTTACGTTTTTGTATGGATTCTGAAAATCGGCATTATTAGGAAAACTTTCATCTTGAAAGATATAACCAACTGCACAATATTAGATTATTTAGATCTAGATGCAGTCAGCATATTCATATAGCGGGTGGCTAAAGCAGAGTTACACGCTGCACGCGCTCTGATCGGATGACGTCTCCATTCAGCCGATCACCGCGTCATTACGTCTAAAATTATTTACTGTCCTGTTATTTTTAAGACTTCAATTATATTCATTTTTTTCTTTCAACTTGTCAGTCAATTTCTCTATGCACGAAATTTTAGGGGAAGTACTTTTTAGTATAAGATTTATCGTTAGTTACTTTTATACGTATAGTTACGTTTATCTGATTGAAGAAATACGTCCCACACTACGCCCACGGCCGCTGCGCGACGGTACAAGTGACCCGCGATCGAGCCGCCAGTCATTGTAATATCTCGTACATGAGATTAGCATGTAAATGGAAATTCGCTTTCTAATGTCGCGTGGGCGCGCGCGCATTGTTCCGCGCACTTATAGCGGTAACGGCAGTGAAAGCGCAGGACGCTGTTCGTTGCCGCTGGGTGCCCGACGTCGACGGGACGCTGACATATAGGGCTCCGACGAGCACGCTAGCGATCGGATACCGGATACCGGCCGCTGAGCTAATGGTTCAATTCTGATTCTTACATATATATGTTTTAGGAATCAATGTTAGATGTTTAGGGTGATGGTGTGTAGTGCCATGTAGGCGATCGTGATTTTATATAAAGCGAATATTCACTTTGCGAATTAGAATAATGTAGAAATAGTAAATTACTAGATATTAGATCAAAGAAGGACAAGGACAAACAATTACACACAACCGGCGCGATAACTTAGACGACCCCATCCAGTCGGTGGCGACCCCTGCCTGTCGAGCGATGTACTTCTGATGCTATACCCGACCGGGGCAGTTGTTTATGAAAAAATAAATGTTTATTCTCGAGTCCTGGTTGTTTGTGATGTTATATATGTTTATGTTCATGCCCGTAGCAATACAGGGAACCTACCGCGGGGGTGTGAGTGTGTGAACTGAAACTAAAAAAATAATTTATCAAATTGTAGCTGTGTTAATTGTAAACCGGCAAAGTAATTATAAATAGGAGTATGCACTTTTAATGTGTGCATTCAGAAGATTTGCAAGCTGCGCAACTTGTAAATAGGTATTTGTATGTTAACAAGTATTAATTTTCTGTCTTTTATTTCTTCACGTAATCATTAAGACGAGATGAGGTCGCGATGAATGTTATTTTAATATAATATATGTATCCCATTTCGCAAGCACCGCCGCCGTCCTGTCCGCCGTCGCAGCGGCTTGGACACTCTAATTACATATCCGCTATTAATATCACTGTAATTTACGATCAGTTCTACTTTTATCTTTAGAAAGCATTTCCTTTCCGCTGCTTATACTTTATGACCGAACTGCTTCAACCGTAGTTATTAACACGCGCACGCGATGTCCACGGAACTAAAGCGTATTTGTTCCACGTATTTTTTAAGGAACTACGAACGTGGAACTTGTGATAGAGTTCCCGTCGGCGCTTGTGCTTTGTACGTCGAACAAATGTTTTCATGTAATCACTGAAAATGAGGGTTGTTCTTTGTTTATACATTGGATATGTCGAGGTGAGGTTTGCGGGTTTGACTGAGCGAGACTAGTTCCAGTTTAAAATGATGTGCCAGGCATACTCGCATTGGTTTATGATCGTTTTTTAACACGCTTTTATTAGCTTGCGTTGTATGTATGTATGTAATGGAATCTTTGAACATAATTTTCATCAATTTCCAGAAGTCTAATTAATTTCAAACTTTGCATACGTATCAAGGACCGATGACAATGCAATAATTTGATAATAGTTTAATAATAATATAATAACAATAATAATAATCATACGGGGTCCACCGAGTGGGTCTTTCTAATAAAAAAAGTCTAAATAATTAATTAATTCCCCAATTTATGAGTTTGGCACAGACTAAAAAG
>DWPT01001937.1:0-17276 GCA_018251895.1 Agathymus mariae mariae | reverse complement strand
CCTGAACATTATAATAATAATAAAACGCTAGCGCTAAAATGCTTAATTACTAATGTACCATAACTTTGCAACTAAACAACCTAGAACAAACAGTATGGATCAATTGGCCTTTAAGGCGAGACTGATGGCCTTTGTATGTTATAAATAAATGCGAAGTATCATGCTTTAAATTAAACAACGTTTTATACTATTGTTTATGCATTAAATTAAAAATATTTTATTATACTTGCAATGCAGATCTGAAAATGAAATTTTTCATAGCTAATTGCCACCACGCCTAGCTGAATGCCGATTAGAAGATTTAAAACATATTTTTCAGGTGTTCCCTCTTCAAGATATTTTCCGTATCGGAAAATAGGTTAATTGCTTTTATTTGAACGTTTATAACACATACACGCCTTCAAAATATTAGTTGCGGTTACTGAAATAGAACCCAGATAACTATGCGGTACTCGAATTTTTAAATTACAAGCATTATACATTATCCTTCTTACCAAACAACTTATGTGTAGCAATACAATTATAGTGCTTACCTGATTGTAGAGTATATTTGTAGAATGCCTGATGGGAAGTTGTCGCAGCGTCGCGAGTTCTACATCGGGACCGCGTCTAGGAACGTTTGCTCTGACTTGATTTTCAATAGCCGCTTTTTTCTTGTTTTTAGTATTATACGCTACAAATAGAAATAACTGATCATTATATAATTATGTCAAAGATATGAGCGATTACACTCACGCAAATTCTCACAGACATAATTAGCGTCGCTGGTAGGCAACCAATGCTAAGAATGAAAAAAAAAACTTATTAAAAAAGGGGTATCAGTGTACACACATTCAAATAATAAAAATAAACATGTCATTCGTCGAATGTTTAAACGTCTACAATAGACATATAATAGAATGTCAAAAATAGCTTCCATGGACATCGAGTCGCAAAAATCCTACGAAATTTCAATTTCCAAAAAGAGAACGACACCTTTGAGTACCCGAACTTTGAATTACCCTAAATTTTCATAACAACCACATTAAGTTTACAGAAGCACGAATGTCTGTTTAATATAAATTGCAAAGACTAATAAAACAAGATTAACAAATTAAACATTTTCTTAATTTATGGTTGACAAACGACTGACTTAAGTATATTGAATTGAAAGGAAGGATGGAGTTATATAAATGCAATCAAGTGTCGCCTTACGTGAACTGATAACGACCTACTAAACATTAAGGATAGAGCAGGTGGTCGATGTGGGTCGTTTGACAAGTTAGTCCGCAGTTCCACGATATGACGGTCAAAGTAAACTAACTGTAGAAGCCGACGAAAGCCACGACGAGTACAGTGGCAGCAACGGCGGCGACAGCGATCGCGAGCGCAGCGCCGCGGGGACGCGCGGTGTGCGCGAACGGCGCCGCGCTCAGCGCTGCGGGCGGCGACAGCGGGCCCCAGCCGTAACTGTTGCGGGCCTGGACCATTGCCGTGTAGCCCTGCGACGGTAGATCGCCAGCGCCGATCAACCAATATGTCTCTGCAAATTGAATCAATTTACAATGTGACACCAGCACGTTCATAAGTTCACGGAGATTTGAAAAAATGGCCATGGAGAGGATTTTTGTGTACTAGTAGTGGCCCTCTCAATTAGTTATTTTCATATATACGACAAGGTAGAGAGATTTTGTAGTAAGTACGGTAGGTTTGCGGTTGGTTACGGTGGCCTTGATTTATAAGTTAAAGTTGTAATACCATTTCATTGGCAGTTATGGTTTTATCGTGGATGTGCACTATCTAATTAGAGTTTCTTTCTCCCTTAACTACTAGATAGAGCTTCTATTGGATACTGTTATAAAAAATATCAAAGCCCCAGATATCGAAGAAGAAAAGTTTATGACTGTGGTCATGTATCCAGCTTTCGACAGAATAGCTTAAAACTGACTATCGCTTGCGATGTACACAAGCTTATCGTCAGTAAGCTAAGCGTATCGTATGTGATACAAGTCATGGTATTCTCAAAGGTGTGTTATGTCTATCAATCCACATTTGGCTAAAGAGACGTACGACGAAGGTCGTCGCTCTGATTTTGACATTAACTTCTATTATTTTTCCTCATTTACCTGAACCGTTATGAAGCAATTCAAGCCCTTCTCGTAAAATTCGTATCCTCATATCATTATCCACGTCAGTGGGCAAATCAGCTGGCAACAAATCACTAAAATTCGTCGTAATATTGACATCCATTAAGACGACCCTAGGAAAAAGAGAAAAGTGGTTCAATAATAATATTTGTGTCAAATGAATTAATGTACTATGTACAGGATGTGTATGTACTAATCGATATTCTTATAAACCTACATGATGGTTTCGTAAATCATTAAACAGATCAACTCTAAAAATAAACATCTCAAGTGAAATGTTTAATTTGTAGTCCGATACGTGTACCGAGGTTGCTCTTGTAGTAGAGTGTAGTGCAATTTAACCTCGCACCCCCGGGAGTAAGTTCGAAATTTCAGTTCAAATTGAGGTGTATGTGTCTGACAATCGAATTATTGCTTGATCTATGTGTTTTAATTGTGTTAATAAAACTGGAAATCAAAGGTCGGCAGTCAAGACCACTCTGAAATGTGTCTTGTCGTTCTCTTAAGAGTCTAAATATCCAAGTATCCGTGTTGGATTATTGGAACGTACCTGTGCTGTGGTCTTCCCCAAACGCGATAGGCCTCTACAGCGGCGCCGCGCGGGTCGGGCTCGGCCCACCATGCGCGCAATATCCGTTCCCCCACCACTTCCATCCGCAGAACACCCGGTGGACCTGGCACGTCACCTGTAAAAGGCGATCAATAACAATACATGTAAATGGTATCTGGTAATGTGTTCCAGTGGCCTGAGTTATATGTCAATATATAATCGTACCGTCGGTCGTATATGTGAAGCGGTCATCGTGTGGCCAGTAGTATACGGGACCGTTGGCGATGTACTGCAAGCGGAGTCGGAAGCGGTATCGGGTGCACGGTCGCAACTCATCCGCGCGCCACTCGTTACGGTCGGTCTGCACGCAATCCTTCCAGTTGTCGCTTGTTGACGTCGCCTCCATGTATTGAACTGTATGCCTAGGGATTTTTTTTACTTTGTTTACTTTTATATTCTGTTGTCATCTTCTGCTAGGAATAACACGCAGTATACAAGTTATGTGTGAAGTAATATTGATTTGGCATATTATTGCAAGAGTGGTTCAAAAAGTTTATCATGTAAGACAATTTTAATTTGCAGGTTTTTCAGGTGCAACGCGGCGTTAGTTTCAAGTGATAGTCAAGTTAAATGTGGGTAGGTACTTTCAGAAAAGTATACCAACCGATGCAGCAGATAGTTGTGGGGCCTGGGCCAGGTTACAGCCAACGCTGTGGCGGTGGCAGTGACTCGAGCGAGCGGCGCCGGCGACGGGAAGGTACGAAGGCGGAGTTGCGGCGAGTCGGCCCACAGAGCGCTGTGAGCGGATTTCGCACGAACCCATACAACGTAAGCCGTGTCGGGCGTCAGACGCGTAATGTTCGCGCTACGACCTTCCGACACTACCACTGTGTTATGCTCTGCGAATAAGATAAAGTATTATTCTGGGCAGGTTGACAGTTAGATGCCAAATTAGTAACAGTTAGGTATGTTAGAATTTTTTTTTATAAAATAATAAAAAGCGAACTGGTATGGAGTTTGGCCGCACCACCGTAAAAGCTGTACTTTTTACTTTAGTTTGATGCTTAGTGAAGGACGATTAATGTCTGGAGTTTATATATCAACAATTGCAAGTCAGTAATTCCCCATCTCGTTATTATTTATAAATATTATACCTTTGTACTTATGAGACATTGTAGAAGTATCATCAGTCCGCCAATGTAATTCATACCACAGACCGGGATCTGGAACCCATTCAACGCGAGCTAACACTGGGCTTAATACTAAGCCAGTCACATTTTTTGGAGGAGTAGGTGCTGCAAAAAATGTCTTACATAAATATAACAATAACATCTAACAAAGTAAATAAATTAACATAGGAGGAACAAGCCGTAAGTCCAAGTTATCCTAACATGAGTAAAAGTCCACTTATTACGCTCATGGTACACCATGCTGATAACGAACAAGACAATGGTACCAGATTTCACTTTCCAGCTAATCCTGACGTTACTGGTGCATAGTAGTTCTTGCCCAACCAACGGCCACTCTCTAAATTCAAGCGAAAAATGTTTAGGTGTCAGTATTTTAGCCAATAAATAAGTGGGTACACCGCTTCTTTTTTGGACCACAATACTTCAGTGTAGGTTCTGGTGTGCATAGGCGGCTCACCTTCTCCTTTATTGATTAAAGTTATAAAAATAAAGCTAGGATCAGTCCAGAAGATCATAACGTACCTTCAGCAGCAGTCTGGAAAATAAACGGGGCTCCAATAAGTGGCTTGGATTCGTGGAGCTTAGCGTAGTAATTGGTAGCTTCCACCAAAATGGTATAGTTTGTAAATGGCTGCAATTCATTAATAACTGCTACATCCCTAGTTGTTGTTATGAATGGACACGACTCCCTCTCACACGTCAACATACTCTCCGATTGAGGATGATAAAACACCTTATATTCGGTTGCTGGCATTTCATACTCTAAGATTTGACATCGTGTAGGTTTCTCTATTTTAGGTAACTTTAACGTTAGACTGTTTGCAGAATTGCTGAGTATGCTTGGTAATAACATATGATGTGCAGCAGGATATAGACAGAATTCTGGGGGGAACGGTTGGTTGCCTGGGTCTAATGCCATAATTTTGTAACCGAATGACACTTTGACTATTTCTATTTTTCCCTTTTTGTACTTGGTTGTATAGAAAATCGATTTTTCAGTCGAATTGTACCAATATATATATTTGCTATCGACAGTGATGGACATGGGTATGAATCCATATTTTTTCTTTTCTGTTGCATCCACAACCGTCTTGCATCGGCAGCTATTAATATCTGTAGCTATAATACGATGGGTCCAAGGATCAATCCAGTACATCATTATGTCGTTGTTGGTCATATCCAGAACAAAAGGTCTTGCGACTTGAGGATTTTCTGGGCAATCACAATCCTCAGGTTGTTCTTGATCATCTTCTATGGATGTGTTTTCAAAAGCATTATTGAAAAATCTTCTTATATCGGACCCATCTACTTTTGCTGTCATCAGATAACCTAAACCCGTGTGATTACTTTCTTCATACCAATACAAAGATCTGAAATTAATAAATTTTAACGTGATTCTTCAAGTCGATACAATTTTAAGATCATTTGCCTTAGTAATCGTTCAATATTATGTTACTACTTGCCTCAACAATGGCGCGATTTGTAAGCTGTACATGGCATGTTTCCTTACAAAAATACGTTGTATATGCGGTCTAGTGTTGGGTATACCGAGATCTGCTCTATATGCGACATAAGCTTCTGTGGACGTGATTTCTACTTGAGTCCAGTAAACAGATCTGCCTACCCAGTCCACGCAGATACTGCTTGCTGTACCGTTTATAGAGGTTAACTAAAACAATGCGTACAATATATAATTGTCAGTATTACGTGTTCCTGACTGTAGAACTCAAATCGTCAATAGTCAGTTTTGAAGTGTATTTACTTACTTTGTAATGACCACTGCCGTTAATTCTGGATGAAAATATTTCCTCTAGATTATTTACCCAGTATGCAATATTTTCCTCAATAGAAACTGTGAAATCGACGGGAATTCCAGTACTCTTTGGTATAACCTCGGTTTCACCGGAGTCTAGATCCATGATTTTGATTGCATCCTGAGAGGAGATCATTACTTTGGGAATAGGGTTGATATCATCAGACGAAGTTGATACGATTTCCGATAATTGGCCGTAACCAGCATCAGTGTAAGCGCGTACCTAAAACAAAAAAGCGTTATAATCATGGACAAATACACATACACAAAATTATATTATACTTAAAGTAAAAAAATTCAAACAAAACATTTTTTTCTTAGAAACAAAATAAAGAGAAAATCTTTAACTAAAAAAAAAAAAATCATTGATGCAAATAGAGATCGTGCGTCTTTGGTCAAATGTTAAATAGTGCGTGACTATAACTATAATGAAAGGTTCATGTTAAATACATTTAAGTGATTAGCAGATCTTTGGTCACGGAAGGTTACCTGAAAGAAATAATTCGAATTGGGCTGTAAGTCTCGTAGTATAAGCTGTGTATGCACGGGAGAGAGTCGAGCATCTGCGCAGGCGGAGGGCCTGGCGGGTGCGGCGGGTCGCGCGGCTGCGAGTAACCAGCACTGCGCCTCATACCCGCGAATTACGCCATTGGCGCGTGATGGAGGTTGCCACCTAAACGTAGCCATCAGCGGGCCGCCGCTGTAAATATGTATTGTACATTATAGTACATGTTCCTTTTCTACAAAGCTGCTGGAAAGGCTAATATACCAATATCAAATGGTTGAATAACTAAATCTGGTTTCCAGCTGCTCTAGACAATTAATACTGGCGATTACAATTTTTTACGAAATGAACCTGGAGGTTGATTTGATGTTGAAATTTAATTTGTCTTTTATCCTTACAAAGACACTGATCAATGGTTGACCTTTGGTTAACTTTAAGTAAATGAACGCCATATCCAGGTGATTCAGTTGAGGTATTTATGCAATAAAGTTAAATAATTTAGATATTTATTGATCTGGTTAACAGTTCAGCAGCAACATACCTGTGTGCGGGATGTATATAAACCCGAGGAGAGCGTGGGGCGGCGGGCGGCGCCTGTGGCGAGCGCGCTCTGGCTCGGGCTACTGCGCCGCCTCCCCAGTGCGTGTGTGCACGAACTGTCACCTCGATTTCACTGTAAGGTGCTATCCGACGCTCTCGTACTTGTACCCATGGTACCTCTACGGTTTTCTACAAAATGTGTCCTTAGTGAGGATAAAACTGAGATTTTTTCGTATATGAAATTAAATGCTCTAAGAAATTCAACTATACTCGTAAGTATTATATAACTTGCACAAATCTAAATTAAAATACTGTTTCCTTTATTGAAACAAGTAGGTATAGTAAATACGATATTTTAAATGACCTCACCTCTATCTTGTATTGCCCAAGAAAGTCTAAGCTGACATCATAATAAACTTTGCTATTGTTGACGTTGACGCGAGACGCTGGTGTCCAGGTAACATTGAATTTATCCCATTCCCCTGCTATCGTTATAGATGACGCGTTGATTGTCTCCGGGATGGCAATAATGGATTCTATTGCAAAAAAAATACGAATAAGAGTAATAGCACCGATAGCAATGTATGTTAAATTTAAGCACTTTATAAGTGCTTACAACTTGTGTAACTTAAAGCAATGAAGTTGTTAAATGCATGAAATGCGGGAAAAGGTACCCATAACAATAAGCTAATCACGTTGTGATCCGGATCTTTCTCATGCGTGTATCGTCCCTTTTTATCATCTCTTCGCGAAAGGAATACGATGCTGTTGTGGAATATGAACAAACGAAACAATATCTCGATTCGTTTACTTTTAATTATAGCCGCGACCATCGATCGAAGTCGATCATTGGACAGAATGCTTAGTTGCAAAATGGTATGACGGGCCAATTTGAACTGTCCATTGTAGTTTATAGTTGTATGGCAAAACGATACGGCCGAGATCAGAAATAAAAATTCTAAGCTTGCACGCTCAATAACATTGGACAAGATGATCATTATTCCAAAGTATAAGAAATAAAATCTTACCACTATCAGCGTGTAATGTAGGATCTCTGACGGCTATGACGCGAACTCGAGGCAACAGTTCAGCGGTATATCGTCCTTGTAAATCGGATACAACGGCTCGAGAAGCATCCTGAACCCATACTAATCTTCCGCTGAAGTAGCAAAGAGGACCCAGAGTAGCTGTACCTGCCAAACGAGTAACTAAAGATCCGGAGACCTGAAATGTAAAATTAAAATTTATGTTGAAATAAATTACTTTATAAAGTAGTGTCAATGAAGAATTAGTTACAATTGAGTAATATTACAAAGGAGTTTTACCTCGGTAATACCAGTAGATATACTATCGGCGGTAGGTGCCCTATGTAGTTCTGACCCATCATAGCTTCTTACTAACCAGTATAACCATTTCTTTTCCAAATCAGCCGTGAGACCCATCACTGAGAACATTTTTTTTAAATTAGAAAACTAAATACTTAGTTTCGTCTTAGGTAATGCTATTATGTTATGTTTACTTACCTTGTTTACCACTAAACAGTTGGGCTGGATAGTAGATAATTTTATTCTCGCCATTAAGCCTAGCAGCTTCGACTGCATGACCTGTATTCCAATAAATGTATGCACCTAAAGAATCAATTATAAGCTCCTTTGCAACTGTTACTATTGGAACTGGTTCTCGATTACTACCATCAAAATTTCCACGTGTTATCTGTAAAAAATGGGAAACAAAATATTGCACGCTTCAAAAAAAAATGGCCAACTCTAGGAATGTTTAGGTCAAACTTCTAGTTAATAAATTCCTATTTTTTTATATTAATTTTAACAACCCTGTTACATTTACATTCGATGAATGGATTTTGATGGTTTTTAACAATTAGAAATATTCATGAAACAGAACATTCCGGCAAAAGGTTTAATTACCAGATAGACTTACAATCTAATCATATAAATCTTGACGGTTTCAAAAATCAGCAGATCCATTGATTCGTTAACAGGACACCGCAGGACAAAAGCTTACTTAAACCACAAAATATTGAGATGATGAAAACTCCGACTTTTGTATGGTTGACAATCTTCAACTATTATTAAGGAAAAAAATCATTAGAAATACTTTTAATAGCTTACCAATTGTTGCTTTGGATTGGACCAATATACTTTTTTGCCAACCCAATCAACCGCTAAACTACCGACGTTCTCCATGTTAGGCACTAAACCCTTCGAGTGGGTTGTTATGTTATACCATATAACAGTCGAAGCATTTGTCACCAGGTAAAGCTTGTCGCGATACCAGGATATATCCGTAATGTAATAATTTTTTAGGTCTGCCCTGTTTAAATATAAAAGAAAAATGTTTATGAAAATGTAAAAAAAAAATGTCATAGTTCAGTAATGATGCAAAAGTTTAGTAATATGAAGGTTGAAATTGTCATCGTCTTTATGTACCTGTGTATCAGCGTTTGCAAATGATCTCCTGTCAAATCTGTTTGCAGAAGCCCGTCAGGTCCTGACCAAAGTAAAGTACTGAGTAACGTAGTTGGTGACGATGCTAGAGTCCTGCCAATAAATTCCGACGACCACGGACCTATAAAAATATGTAACGTTAAAACAAAGTCGCAATTCAACATTTTGTTTTCTGAAGAGCAATATACTAACCTGACCCTGACTTAGTTTCTGCTGCGACTCTTATTGTATATTCCGTATCTTGTTCTAAGTTTTCCACGAATTGCATGGACTCGCTAACATTTTTTCTATGAAAAACAAATGTTATTTCTATTAATTAAGAGTGATTCTTATTCCTTATGTCAGATTTATAAAAGTCCAACAATTGAACACCCTGTTATACTTACATTTCTATCGTGTCTAAAGAGGCCATGTGAGTTAACTGAAGCTGATAAGTCCACTGTTGCCAGGCCCCACTGCCTTGATGACCTAACAGGTGTGGCGGAGACCAAGATACTTTGGCACGATTTACACCCATTACACTCTGAACTGCAAGTGGTGGGTTTACGGGCACGGGAATCGGTTGACAACTTCTCAAAGCAACCAGCACTTGCCTCGTAGCTATGGGACGTGTGTTATAAGCCAAAGGATATTCATTGTGAAAGTAACTGTCACTTTGTGCATGATATTCTTCAGTCAGCATTTCTCTCCCATTTGTCCAATAAAATAGGCCACCCGCATATGCAATAGAACGCGCAGAGAAGAACATTGGCGTTTGTGTGTTACTCCGAAAATCAGTTACTTCTCGCCTATAAATAGTTATAAAGTTAAACATCATGGGAAAGCGAACAACATGTGAATTATAAATAAGATTTAAAATGTTTGTAAACAAACCCATCCAGTGAGACCGCTAAAACTGTGTTTCGTCTTAAATGTGCTACGAGCAATCTAAAGTCAGCATGGTCTACGGTAAATGCCCCGAGATGTGCGTCTCTTACAATGCATTCGGGAGATGCGTCGTGTGGAACACCATTTGAAATATTTGCCAAATCCAACCGATATAAACCACCTCGTTCAACGCCTCTTAGTGCCCAAAACAAATATCTAAAATACATACCAAATTTCATGTATATCGTACTGCAACTGTCAATATATTTTATTATTATTTAGTGATTATATTCTTACCCGTTGTATGAATCTACTTCAAAATGAATTGGTCGTGATTTGAATCCTGATAATGCTACTAACGCATTTTTGCCATCAAAATCATACCGTAATATTTCCCAGTTTGAATAAAAAGAAGCGTTGGATAAATCAGAGCTTTCTTTAGAGTAATAAACTTCACCGAGAACATATAAATGGTGATTTAACCAATCCACGGATAGATCCAAAGGCTTATATAAATGTTTTTTTGGTGTAAGTATTGTTTTTGATTTGGTTTTTCTCGATAAAGAACTTCGATAAACGTAACCGTTCGATACTGACACAAACAACGAATCACTGGACAAATCGAGACCTACACCTGAAAATAATTTCATAAAAAATATAATTAGCCATTATTATTGGCGCTTTCTTATTTTTAAAAACTGTGCGTAAATTGGTTAAAAACTATGTTCTTAAACGCTACTTGTCCTGCAGTTTATTACACGCTGGCTTGCATACATAGAAAGGTATAAGTTATCGAAGGAAACAAATGTATCGTAAGCATATGGCACTGAATAAATACACACCCGTAATGTTATATTCTGTACTATAAAGTTCAACAGGATCGGATAGCATATCATTTGCTGGTGCCGCTAGTATATTTTGTTCTCCTCCGAGAATCAAAATGGGTTGCTGACTAGGAACAGCTGAAATCGCAACAAGTATTACCTTTAGTTTGTATGTTTAATACGTGATAATAAATTATAATAAGTATATATAACATACAGGTAGGTAGCGGTGGTGTAGAAATTCTAACATAGGCTCTTGGTCCTTCGCCTACTGCATTTCGCATCGCCACAGACACTTCATATTCTCGGGCCGGTGCTAAGTTTTGAAACATGTAGAATAGTGTATTGTTCGAAGCCGGCATATCCTGTAGATTGAAATTTTTTTAATTACCGTAAAAATAAATTTTAAGATGTTGGTTTAAAGACAGATAGATCATATTACCTCAAGAGCGTCAATGGTGTTTGGCTGAGTGTCAGTCAGACGCAGCACGTATGATATCAAGGGTCCGTTAGGAAATGGGCCGGATTCCCATGATATGGCCACTCTGCTAGGATCAGGTGCTGCTGCTCGTAATGCTGTAGGGGCTGAACTTGGTTTGCCACTTTCCAGTGTTAGGATTACCACGGATGGTGCTGAGTAAACAGGCTCGCCAGTGCCTCCGTGGCCCGACAGAAAAATTGCAACGCGAAACTGTAATACATCGGTATATTATTAACATTGGATACAGATGTAGAACATATTTTATTGATATTTTATATATGTGGATTCAAAACATTCTAGGTATATAAAATTCAATAAGCAATGATAAATATAAAGTTGTTTTTCTGCACGTTCTGAATAATGCGGTCAAATGTTGCAAAGCGAAATAAATAAGATGATACGATGTAATTAAATTATTAGCTACTTTATTATTCTGTATATTTTTATTACAATAATATATATTCATAACATTATTTAAGTGGAAATTGAATTACAATGTTATATATATAAACACTAGCTGTTATCCGCGGTTTAGACCTTTTTTTCATAACATAAGTTAATGCTTGACAACGGACCCACCTGATGGTAAGTGGTGATGAAGTCTAAAATGTTAATCACACTAACTTATAGAAGCCTACTCACTCTCCCCTTGAATATTCTCACGTCATAAGTAGTCGGGAACAATGACGCGGGTAAGGTATTCCAGTCCTTTGCTGTGCGCATAATGAACGACGACGCAAACCGCGTCGTCCTTACAGACGGAATGTTAACAACGTAAGGATGGATATTCGCCGTATGTCGGGTTATTCGATAAAGGAACGGTAATAATTTATACAAGGCCTGCGCACAATCACCATATTGCACCTTATACAAGACCGAGGTGCTGGCAACCCTGCGCATGTGATCAAAGTTTTATTAATTTGATTTCCACCAGATCTGGGTCACCAATGAGCCTCTTTGCACGCCTCTCCATAGAGTCCAAGTCTGATAGGTGACGTTTAGTAGCCTGTACCTGTGCTTTGCATAGGGTTAAAAGCGGTTTCAATACTACCGCACCTTCGCAAAGACCCAAAGTTTCCTTGCAGCCACTTTAGCTTTAAACGCGATGAACCGACCAAAGTTGATGTTTGAAAAAACTACAACTCTCAACAATTGAAGACGGTCAAAGCATTCTAAAAATAAATTTTGAAAAGTAGGAGCCATGGTAAAAGGCGTTTAACAGATACGTTTTTGTAGCATTGATTTCACTAGGTTGACATCGCCTCCTTCGAACACTACAGAACAGAGCTTCACATACAGAACATGGCTTCTGTTTCGGGCTTTATTTCGTCCCTACTAGCCCGAGCATTTGGCGGGTATGTCTCCAGTACTGTGTTATTATCTGCATACCTATAGAAAGGGGCTTGAGCGTTCGTTCATGTACAGCAGAAATAGAGCGACAGGGAGAACGGACTCCAGAGGAACACAGGCGTTTGTTGTCGTAGATTGCGATGAACAACCATCGACGACAATTCGAAAAATCCATTCACTTAGAAAGTCCTTTACCCAATCGATAAGACCAGAGAAAATACCGTAAGCTGGAAGCTTTCTTAACAGGCTAGAATGCCAGACCCCGTCAAAAGCCTTCGAGACATCGAGGAAGACATCAAGCAGCTCCCCGTTTTTCTCGAGGGCACGGCATGGGGCGAGTGAGTGGCTTAAAACAATTTACTTACAAATATACTTGCAATATACTAATGTACTTGTAATACTTAATTAAACTATAAAATTCTTCGTTTTCCCTTTTGACATGACATTATACTTACCCTGTATTTGGTATAAGGGCGTAAATTGTCCACGTGTATAATAGAGCGATCGGAGTGGCTCGTGTTTGAGTAGTACTGCCAGCTGCCAGGCAGCTCCTCGTATCTCCATTGCACCAAGTAACTCAGATTGGCAAGATTAGGACCCTCCCACACTAGTGACAATGATGTCGCTGTCAAACTGTCTGCTACCAGGGCCGGTGCGGTCGGGGTTCCGATTAACTCTATTAGGAATAATAGATATGTTTTAATGAATTCTTCTCACTTTGTTTCCTTCTTACAAATCTGTAGTGACAGAGAAATAACTGGAAACTTAAATAGAAAATAATCAATTTTACCTCTTATCTTTTGAAAGTATGTATTAAGAGCTTCGTTACATCCCATAACGCAATAAAGTTCTCGAGAAATAACAGTTTCCGATGTAACATTCTGTAAAAAAGAATGCGAGTAATTTAAAAGGTATTAAAAGAAACACAATGAATAAAGATAAATTATTAAATTAATGAAGTAATTAACACAAAAATAACTTACACAGACTGCCTGGCATGATTTTTCTGAGCCTTTGAGCCAAAGGCTACACCCCAAGTTACACTGTTAACAAATAAAATAGAAATAAGTGTGCGTCCAACTAATTCAACAATATACATTAATCAAATGCCTCACAAAATATGTTAATTGTCCACAGGTGACGACAGATAGAAAGCAAATCCATTTAACACTGTAGATAATAAATTCGTCAATTAACACTAAAGCTGCGGGCTTTAACAAAATTTTATTATTCTGTGTACATTTCTTGTCCTATTTAACATCAATTAGTAAAACTTATTAAAATCATGAATAATATCGTATCTACATATAAAGTGGGGCATTTATAATTTACGAGTTGTTATGGTAGTTACGTGAATGGTTGGCGAGAAGATTTGCGAGTGTTTATGTCTCGTGAACACATGTTCGTTTCATATCTTCGTCTAAACATTCACATGGTTATCTACTTGACTCTCAGATAATGATCAGTAACAAATATTTCAACAACATTATCTGGTTGCAGTTTCAACCAAACAAAACAACATCGTTGTATAACTGTAGAATATTATAAAAAAATTGTGTTGTAACTGTAAAACGAGTAGGTAGATGGGATTTCGGTAAATTAAAATATTGGATTAGTTATACATTATATATAACTAAGCTAATATATTATGCTATAAACTCATACAGCAAAGATACAATTGTATGTCGAGATAAAGTTAAAATGTTTCTAAAACCTATTTTCAAAAATTTTCATTTAAAAATTGTTTAAACATGATAAATATATATATTTTTTTTACTTTTGATTGCGCAAACCAAGTTCACGGAGGCATTAGTATTGTAATTTGTAACGGATTTTCATGGTCGGACGGCGACCTTTACGGATGGTGACTTGGGAATCTCAACGGTAGCCGCAGTGACGCAGGTGCGTCTACACTTTTGCCAGCGTTCCCACAACTTCGTTGAGGCATTGAGTTGTAGAGGTTAGAAAATTGTAAGAAATTCAACAACAACTTATAATCATGTACCTGTATACTTTCTTGAAATATACATTTCAAACAAATTTTATACACGGCAATAAACCATTGAGAAACATATATTTTATCTTGTAATAAATATTTTTCACAGCAGGAGAGTAGGTAATGTGCGTGTTCAATCTACATAAATTCAATAACAGCGGGCGCCCTTAGCCCTAATAATAAAGTTATCAATGAAGTGTCACTGTAAATTATTCGATTAGGGATTCAAATAGCAGTACGCTCAACTCATACTTAATAATAAATGAATACGTAATACTTAACAGTGGGTCATAATTTGTAGGTAGTCCGTAAACACAAGCGATAAGTCGGCGTGGCGCCGCCGTTGGGGGATTATTATATAGACATTCACAGAGAGAAATGCAACGACATCATTAACCAATACCAATATTTCTCAGCACATTCCAGCGGTAGACGTTCGTAATATACTTTACTGCCGCAAATTGGAAACTCGTGTAATTGTTTACAACAAATCCATTGAATTTATCTATGCAAGCATTACGTCAAAGTTCGTAACTTCTCAACGCAACGACTAACTACCGTCAGTGACGAGTTGAAGACGTGAAAACGACACCGAACGCTTAGTCATTAGCACGCTGGCGCTGAACAATTAGCGGACGGAGGACGAGCACGATCTGTGCCATTTGTTTCGGGTGTATAATTGCGGGTCACGCCCCGCGTCATCCCGCGACCGCGCCATTCTGCGCCGCGCATCCATCAACGAACTGGGCCAGAGGAATTAACGCTGCAGTTCAGATTGTCGTACATATTTACATTGCAATCTTTTTTTTTTATAGTGGCTGTATTCTACTGGAGTCAGTTTAGAAAATAGACGTAATATGAATACTGAAGCATCTATATTTAAGGATCGTCGAGCGCAGTCGGAACATGAATCGGTGGCCTTAGAACAATTTCATTAACTCTTCCGTGTTTCTACAAGCACATACGAGTAGTCTGAAGTACTAAGAACTTATTACACTCGGCTTGGCCAATTAATTTTTCACCTAATGATTCTGGAGCACTACATTACAATACATTATGTAAAAAGCTTCTTTCACTTCTGTTGATTGCTATTTTTTTATATACTTAATACTATACAGTTTCACCGTATACTTTGGTTATATTTTAATTCCTAAACGCAAAAATACACCAATGTTTCGGATCTACGCAAAAAGAATTGTAACATAACAATCAGAATAAATCTTGAGAGCTAATATGTTTAATAAAAAAATAATTTAGTAAAAACATAAAAATAATGTATCATTCCCTATTCATGGTGAAGTTGGAAAGTGTAGTAAATCATACAGCCAAACATCTTTATTCACGTTTATGTTAATTTTCACCTACTTTCAGATGTTCAAATTCGTGCACATCTGTTAAGAACCGATATAAATACAAAATGATGCTGATATTACTGCTAATCACTAAATCATCAGTTCGTAATATTTTGTTTTATTTTAACAATAAATATATCGTTAAAGTGCTGTAGTAAAATTAAAACTTTGCCTAAAAATTAAAATTCATGTTTTTATATACACAGTTTTTATGTACTATCAATTCATTGTAAAGATACTTTATGAACATCAATGCAATACGAAGTGAGTTCATTAAGATTACTAGTATTCGCCTAGTTGACGAAATTCGACCGTAATCATTTAATAAAGATTTGCTTCTAAATTTTTTTATTGATAACACTAAATCTCTTCAATAACCACGAAACAAAAAATAAGTAATAGCTTGTCAATGGAGAAAAGGTACAAGAATAGTGTGCCTTCGCCTATTTATGCACGGATTAGTTATTAAAATCATAATATCCAATAATTTCATTACATCCAATTTTAAACTTTCCAAATTCAATTTAATGAGTTGTAGTATTATTAAGTTTAACATGAGTCTTCCGCCTCGATCGTCCCTTGTCACAACACAACGCCCAGGGCCCCCTTCCACTTATGGTGTCACACGGATGAGCTAATATGATAATAATAATATAGGAATGCGTGGATTTACACTCACTTCAATCTATCAAGCATTCTTTTTAACCCTATCTAATCCTGCGGAATAACAGATGAAAGTTAATATCAATTTTTTTTTAAATATTTTAGGTGTTTTTGTAACTAATTGCATGTTATATATACCTTTATGTATACTATAATAATTTAAAAAAACTGTAAAAACCAACATCGAAAAGTATAAAACGGGGTATATAGAGCGTTCGGCTGGTCGTTAATAACAATATTTTAGTACGGGTACGATTTGTAACTAAGTTTTTTTTTATTTATATTTTATTTTTACAAATAGCCGACAAACGAGCAGACGAGCCACCTGATGGTAAGTAGGCACCGTCGCCCATGGACATCAGTAAGACCAAAGGTATGGCTGATGCGTTATCGACCAGGAAATGAGAAGAAGGTACGAAAGAAAGTACTGGCTCTCAAGCCCTCAGCCGGAACACGACGAGTCGTTTGGCGGCTGATTCAAACAGGAGGGTGGTAGCTAGCCAGGCAGGCTTCACATAAAGATAATAATACCAATAATAATATTAAAGACTTAA
>DWPT01001936.1:0-17276 GCA_018251895.1 Agathymus mariae mariae | reverse complement strand
GTAGACATTTCTTTTATGAGATTATTTTGTTAATTGTTATTTGTTAATTTATTTATCAGACATTTATTAATTAGATAGAATAAAAATAGACTCTATAATCAGATGCCGATGGACAGATGTTTGTATCATGTTTTATTTAAAAAATAATATGTAAAAAGTAATATGTATCAACGCAATAGTTATCAATCAATATAGTTTCCGAATAATCAAAGGTGCCTGCATAGGACGCCCGGCCGATGTGAACATTTATCTTAATATTAGAATTTATAATTTATAAAAAATATTAAATAAATTAATAAAAAGTATAGTTTAGTTTATAAAATCAATATATTTTTCTTATTATTTAAATTATAATAATTATTACAGAATATATATACATATTAACACGTTTTCCCACCATAGTCCGATAAAACAGTACATACTTCACACAGAGAATGAACTAAGTACATAGTATGCGCACGCACACACGGAAAGCAGTCGAGTGCGGTGACGTAGAGGGGGCATGACAGCATTAAACCATCATGCGTGAGTCGATTTTATTGCCAAAGCGCACAAATAGATATTTCACGACGATAATGTTTGATACGGTCGTCGGTATTTAAATAAAAAAAAAATACATTTATTCAGATAAACTATATAAACACAACCCTAAAATTGACAAAATTTATTACTGAAACATAATTCTAACTCGATTACATGCTAATAAATTGACCAGCTTATATTAAATGATAACAAACTTTTCGAAATATCACACGTGAAATGCTATTATTATGTTTGGAGTTTTATGTAACGTGAAGTATTATTTCAGTAAATATAATAACTAAGTAATAGATTTTACTAAAACTTAAATAACGCGCTTCATTTGAAAGCCCACTGAGCGTGAATAATTTAAAAATAGAAACGTAAGTGAAAGTGTATTTATCGGTACTGTACAAAATTATAGATACATTCCGCGATAATAAGTTAAGTTAAAGTGGATAATGCCGCAAACCCTTTCTCCAGTGTTTAATGAAACACAGCTGGAAGAGCTTCACCGTTGGCACAGCACTAAACAGTAGTATGATAATATAATATATAGATATAATAATAGACATTTTATTTGGAAAATCGGGTTTTTGACCAACCAAACAAACCAAATAATATGTTTACAGAATATCTATCAATGTCGCGTTCCTTTGGTATGATCTTTCACTCTTTGAATTGGATTCAGTTAGTTGCATCTCTTATGCAGTTTATCTCCAAAGCCATACGCATTTAATCTTCGCATCTCCTTGGACGACATTTTTTCCGAATGCCGATAGTACCGAATTTTGGATATCATGGTTAGGCTAATTAGCTCTATTTATTTATTTTGCACCGTAGGATATAGCTTGCTTAACACCATTCTGATAGAATTATCATTTAAGTATTTTTAAGAGACTTCAAAAAAGAAGAACGTTCTCTATTCGTTAGTATTTTTTCTTTTGTTCGTTGCGTTCGATTTGAAAAATTTCTTTTACGGTTGAGAGTTTGTCTTCCTGTAACTATCTGTTTGGTCCCACTTAGAAAGAAAAAACATCAATCGTAAGGGAGATAAATAGGGGAAGAAAGTTAAAATACGAGTACTTATGTTCTACAACTGTGGTATAGGAAAATATCAAATATATTTCGTGTAAAATAAGTAAATATAAAATAGTTAATGGTAGTTATAAATAAGTATTACATAGTTAATGGCATGGAAAATAAAGTGCTCTATAATGAATAGTTATTTTTTTATCAAGGATATGTTACGATGTCAAACGCGTCTAGTTTTATTTATATAAATGCTTATATTTTTGCTTCTCGTGAATTCTTTGAGAGATCAGTGCTTTCTCCATCCAGAAGCCATCCTTTGGTTTCCTTAGAAATCGTTTAAAATTATAATTAAGCATAAAAAATGCTTTTGAAGGAAGATCCAGCGTAAAATTATATCGAACTAAAATTTTTGAAGCTCTGCAGCAATTAAAAATAATGAAATGAACTAAAAAGGCTTTAACGAAACGTGAGAATGGAAACAGCGCCCAAACATCGTAACTTCAGTTGTCACTAAAAGGTTTTATTTAGAGGAGACTCTATTAAAATCTCAGTTATTAACAAATTTTAATAGTTTAAATGGATACTTCATTACGATATGTAGGTTGAGATCAAAGGTTGGATGGAGCCTCTGACATGTACGATGCACCATTACCGTCAATTACTGAAACAATAATAAACCTATGAAAATGCGTAAACTAGTATTTGTCTATTGATCAAAATTCGGTTGCGATCCTTAAATAACGGTCTGTTTTAATTTTTTTTATTTATAAACTAAAGACAACAGTTAATATACAAACAAACGAAGAAAACTATTTAACTACCAAATAAGCAAACGGTTATAGCTATCACACCGAAGATGTTTCTTACGTAAACTCACTGACGACCATTTTCAGACTAGTACTCGAGGCGTCTGTCACCCATTAATAAGGGTCTTGAATACATCTGAAAATAATAATAATAATACCCCGAAAATAATCAGTAATAACGGTATTGTTTATTACATAAAAAGATTATTATTTTCTCATGTTCTGTCTACTAATTTTGTGATTGCCGCACAGTTCTCAATGAAACGCGGCGTTAGGCGCTGATTCGCTTGTGGTCTGCGGGTAACCGTTCACAAATCACACGCTATTGTCGTCTGCCGCTTAATTACAATATGATAATTTTGCTCCTATACTAATGTACGTATATAGTTTATAACTAAATCGACCAATTCATATTATGGTTACCGAGTGCTTATGTTAGTGTATAGTATTATTCAATATTTCTTTTTCCAAAACAATTCCGAATTATTTTTTTTCCAATTAAATGATGTTTAGTAACTGAAATATATGAAAGCTTTATTGATTACCTGTTAGCGGGAATTATAATAGGTAGAATATGTTTACATTGAGTACGAGGAAGAAAATAATAAAAACTAAAAACTAAACCATTATTAAAATTAATTAATTAAATTAATCTTATTAGAATTTTAATATATTATTATTAATATTACAAGGTGGGAGTGCAAATTTTGACAATTTTTGTTAATGCGAAGAATGATCTTTGGAACTCAGGCACCTTTTGGAAATCTTTTAGTACTTTAAAGACACATTATTCGAAATAGACATTCCTTGTTACATTATTATATTAAACAGAAGGAAGACATCGCAGAACTATAGGACCCGGCCGTAACTACTGAAGATCTTGCTTCAGTCCTACAGTACAGTGGTTTGCGGTTCATCCGTCCGTAAATTAAGTTATCTTGTTCAATATACCAGTACAAGTTTACTACTGACACTTCCTTACACGTATGAATACGATGGAATCACTGGAGTATACTGTAACAAAGGATTAATTTTAAGAAGGAAAGAAAAAAAAATTTAATTTTCTCGGCAGCAATAATTCCAATAAAAAGAAATATTACAAAACAAAATAAAATAACAAAAAAGTAATGGAGTGTAAAAATAATAATAACCGAGAATAAAAAATACAAATGAAATCAAAATTAATAATAACAAAAATATAAAAAAATAAATTTAATGACGCTGCAGCAATGAATCAAGATGCAGCAAAAAAGCAGACTCAGCGAATGCCGTGACTTTCAGTCCGACCGCTCGTATTATTAAATAATCATTAAACTTTAAAACAGTGTCTGAGGTATAAAATCATAACATTATTAAGTTCTTGCCTTTACTAAGAGAGATCAGATTACTTTAAAGTATATTTCCATTCCATGTTATATATTTTAGTATTATGTGCAGTTACTATTAAAATCCTGTCCATAATCCCTACTGCTACATCTCTATATTGCTGTATAGGTAAACATGAAATCGACAGCTATGTTGCTGACATATACATTGAACACTCCTTTTAATCTTGGCATAAACAGTGCTATATATGCCGTATGTTTCAGTAAAAAGTATGTAAGGACTAATCCCGCTTCCAATTAGACATTCCCAACTTCCGGGCGTAATCAATGGTCAGTGGCTCTGTTTGTTTAAGGACATGATAATTTTATATTTAAAAGTGATCTGAACGCTCATCATTCGTGCGCTTTGCTTGAAATCGTACGTTTCTACTGTCAGCTTACTGTATTTAATTACTCTGTAATATTTTGCGTGACGAAATAAATTATTTACTTTCTAATACTTATATGACCAACATCAAAGAGATGTGCAGTTACAAATCTCCATTCTACATAGACTATAAAGAAGTCGACGCTCATGGAATTTTGCAACTTGTTCCCATTAATCCCAGTCTCGGTTCTCGGTCACGCCTGACGTTCTCTGCAATATACAATTCCTGCGGCTTGTTCTTAATCAGCCAGACATCTATGATGCTTCGTGTGGTGCCAACCACTTGTCATCAGGCAAACATTTACTCGTTTAATGGCTTTGGAGTAAGTAAAAAGATTTACAACAAGTTAAAATTTAACACGTACATATATCCATTTTTTTGTTAATCCCAGCTGGTAAACTGATACTCTTCCCTATGCATTTGAGTGCTGTATAATCTCAGGCCATGAAAAATAAATAGTCCATAAGTTTATTGCACTGACAGATTACACAAGAAGAATGAAGTGCGGAAAACAGTAAGGGTGATAGGATAAAATGTTTAAGCATACAATACACAGACGTTAAACAGAAAGTTGCACATTACGCGAAAGTAAGAAAGAAAGTTAAGTGCTACTATAAAAAATAAAAGCAAGCGTAACCAATACTCAGCGCGCAAAGAAACATAAAGCTATCGCAATGAGAAGTCGGAGCGACACTGACGCGCTGTGACTGCGCAAGCGGCAGGTGTGTCGAGCCGCCTAACGGTACAATAAATGTTAGGAGCTGGTGCAATATAAGTTGTGTAGCGGTTTTAAAGGAGTGGCGGAGATGGTACGCCACAATTCCAAGACCTGAAACAAAAAATATAGCTAATAACTTCAGCAGAGGTTCTTGCGTAAAGCGCACACATCGTCGCAAGAGCCTATCAATATGAGTTTTAAAAGAAGAAAATCATCCTCATCGTATCAGATTTTACTATAAGCCTCCGTAACTATATTTTTATTTGTTTCATTTACAACACTACAGTGTTGATAAGGATTCTTGAAATAAGTGTGTTTTGTAATAACTGATAATAAAATACCACCAAATTTCGGCCGACGCGACGCCACATTTCACTGCTGCCCGCGAGATTTCTGAAATCCGCAACGCGAAATATAACGTTTATTTTCATAGTGTTCGGGCCTAAAATAGGGTCACCAAAAATAAATATTAAAATTTTTCATAGTTTTTGATACTTCTGGATAAAATATTACTTTAGTTTACTTCTTTTAATTATAAGAAGTTTAAAAATAACAAAATTACCGTACAATGTTACATATACAACAACATTCACGTAATATCATAAATTTTACAAACCTTTTACATAATTTTAACGAGCTAATTAAATACGTATTATTTTTAGTGCTTACTTAAAAAATAAATTACTTTTAGGAAACATTCATCCCTGATTTTTTGAGCAAAATTAAACCGCTAATAAAATTAAACGCCCTTAAGAACTTAATATCAGAAATTTGTTCATCATGGGTGAGTCCGTCATAAAATTAATATTTCAAATTTTATGATTCTTGCTGCCATAGTTTAGGCTCTGCGATGGTGAATCAGTTAGGACATCTCTTACATGTACAGATTGTCTGAATTTCATTTATTCTATATTCGCCTTCTTTTATCTATATGTTTATCTTATCGCTATGTACTTTTAATACATACGAGTACACGGGGAAGTTTTTTAACCATCTGTTCCCAAATCTACATCTTCTACAAAATTTTGTTATGTTTAAATATTAGAAAACATAAAAAATATATTTAAAATTCATCTCATAAATATGCAGTGCAGGAAATATTTTCAACCTACGTGACTTAAGTGATCTTACAAAGCCAACCTCTATTTACTAAAATAAGTATATAAACGCACGAAGTATTATTGTGTCAAGGTACACGGGTTCGTGGAAACGCCTATTTAGTAATTAGTCACAGTTGCACTCATGATCGCAGGTATTGGGCTTCGTAGGGAGACAAGTCTTCTCTTTCGTATCCGAAATCCGAATGACCCGCGGGCGGTGCTGCCCTCTATGTATATCAATTTCGGGCCTTCCAGAATTTTCGACGCTATTCGCGCCAATTCAATAAAAATACTCAGAAATCGATAGAACAATAGACTCAGGTAAAGAGGACCGTGTACATGATATTCGCCGTTTTGCCCAAACTTTTGCCAACACTATCTATCAATAATCATAAACAGACGTTAATCATGGAAGTGGAGAGGGGTTGGCTCACTAGATTTTCACTGACAAATTTTAATATGCATCTTTATAATGTTAAATACTTTATACTTATTTCAAAGGTATCAATTACAGCAAAGAGGTAACCCTAAACTACACCAACAATGACTGTATAAAGCTCGCGATAGTCCTTCACGAGTTATAATCACACTGACGGTTGCTAATGGGAATTTATCGGCAATAAAAACTTTATATGGTGCTTACCGGCGAAAAAGGTTCGGCGGCTCACCTCAATTATACCGGTAGTTCAATTTAAGAAACTTCATACTAAAAAATCAGTCATAATAAAAAAAGTCCTATTACCTAGATATTATCTAAAATGTTATTATGAATGCACATGCATTTACCATGCATTTTGCATGCAATTACCAAGCTAAATTTGTTTTCAAGAGTGGGATCGTCCCGTAATATTGCAAATATGTTATTTTAACGGTACGCATGATTTAATTTTGTTGAGATGTATATACATTATAATGTTAGGTATAAGTCAAGTAAGTATCAAGTCATCACAATTTTTGTGTTGTCAAGATTTATTTTTATTGTAAATTTAATTACTGTACAAATAGTATTTAGTAATTAATAATTATTTAATAATTTATTACAATTTCAACTGTTATTATTTTTGGCTTAATTTGATCAAGTTGAAATTTATATACAATTTAATATTGTTATATTTAAATCACTTAGTCATCGTCATAACGACCACCTAAACCGATAAAAGCCTCTTCCGTTTCTCTCCAGTGAACTCTGTCTCTAAACGTTCGTGCCCAAACTCTACCAGCCACTTTGACGGTGTCATCGTTCTAACGCTTATATGGTCTGTCTCGTTTTCTTTTGAATTTCATAGGAAACCACTATATGGTAGTTTTTGTACATCTAGTGTATCTTAATCTTTGCGTATGATGATGGCATAATAGTAATAAATCCCTTAATTAACCCTGATTTTCTTCATTATTTGATGAATCCTTAGATCCTCTGAAAATTATTAGGCAACGCAGGCAAACCGGTGGGTTTTTACGGGTCAATGAACAATCATGTAGTGGCAATGGTGAGTCAGATTGCGCGAAAAACACTGTTCAAGAACATGTTCGAATAAGTTGTTTTTTAAGTCGACGAATTTCTTTAAGTATCCAATTTAACATGTTAACGACTGCGTTCAAGAAAAAGAATAAGTTATTTTTTTATGTAAAATTCTGGCAAAGAGGCATACAGTCCACCTGATGGTAAATAATCACCGTCGCCTACGGATACGTGCAGCATCCAGGGATCTGCAAATGCGTTGCTGGCCTCGAAGAACATGATAGACACTATTTTTAAAGAATCCCATATCATAAGACAAAGGGAATGTGTCTGGTGGAAGCTTGTTTCGAAACTTCCACGTTCGTAGCAAGTAAGAGTGAGAGAAACGATGAGGTTGAGCGGATGCGGGTGGAACCGCAACCTTTTGCGGTTGGTGCGATAAATCAAAAAAAAACGGTTATTATGCAATCTCCATCATACAAACAATACCGTTATTCAGGGGGTTCAACAGCGCCATCTAGTTTGAATCATGCGTATTAATGTAAATGGTTGGACAGTCAGTAGTAGGCTAGTGGTTTGAAAATCGTACGGTAAACTCGAGTTCGAAACCTTCAAATTATGTCTGTATTTAAATTAAATATCACTTGCTACGGTGAACGGGTATGTCGTGAGGAAACCTGAATTCCTGAGAGATTCATATTTTCCCAAAAGGGTGTGAAGTCTATTAATCCGCACTTAGACAACATGGCGACATATTGACACATTGTGAGCTCTCTCAGTGAGCCAAGAAGTTGGACAATTTTGAATTATGATGAGAATTAGAAATTGTCCCCCTCTCCATATTGTTCTTAGATGATACAATATTGCATTTATTAAAGCTTCAATTACATACAATTTCATCTTCTAAAAACATTTTGCTCAAATGCTTTCTTGTAGGTTTCCGAAAACACTTAATTAGAAGCTATAAGTTTAACGTTTAGAAACTGCTGGTAAACATAGTTAATAATTAAAATATAAAATTACAACTATTGCGTCTCCGTTTCTTGCTCTTGTTAAGCTATACAACCAAATCACGATTTAATTGATCCAAAAATAATATCAGATGGTAAAACTATTGGCCTCACTCTAACACTGCAACCACGTTGCCTTTCAAGGAAAATTCCTCGACCTTTTTAAAACTAATACGCTGCTTATCGACATCCGCACAGCAAATCTATCACCGACGCGTACCCAGCCCAAAAATAATCAAAAAGTTTAGAGCAAGTACCAGGAAAGCTATTCTCGTTTCAGAAAATCTTCCCATAACCAGACAGTGAAAAGGATCAAGGAAATTAGAACCTGATGTATCAAGTGAAATATTAATATTAATTAAATATTTTATATAAAATCATTCAGTTATTTGTTCTCTGTATATTATATGTGGTAATTTTATTTGACGTTGATAACCCGTAAATTAGCCTATAAACTGCAAAAACAACTTAATAGTAAGTAATTGTATACAAGTGGATTTTTTTATCTCAATATTGGACGGAATTATCCATAGTAAAATAAGAAAATCATCCAACATCGTGAAATTAAAAAAGATAGCTTTAAACTAATGTTCCGTATGTCGCAAACTGGATGCCTTAAAAATTTCTCCCAAAAATTTCGCAGCCCGGCCGTAGAACACAACAACACAAGCGTGATTGATGATAGTTATTAGCCCGTCTTAGGGTTGCCAGCTTACAATTATCTGACTACAGGATAACTTTGATTTTTATTTTAACAAAAATATTATTAGAACGTAGGGCTCACAATCCTATTTTATGTACTTTAACATGCCTTGCTTAAGTTTGACTTTTCATGATTCTTATATAATCCAACCAGCCATTAAAAATTGACGTTGATATATTAAAGTCATAACATATTTCTTAAGTATTTCAAGGAATCGAATGAAGAAGGTTGACAGGCAGAGAAAGGATAACACATCAGGTTAATATTTATTTCTTTCTTCAGCCGTATACAAATGTGTGACCACACAGCACTGGAATAAGATGTCTTACTTATAAATATTGATAATGTCATCGAAATATTACTTTACAGAAAATATATACAAAATTACATCCTTAAAATTTTAACACAACAATACCGAAAGCATTTCACAGTAGAATTTGCTGACCGTCTTAGAAAAAAGTAATTTTATTACAATTGTAATTAGAACTCAACATAGCAAATTGTATTATATTATATACAACATAACCCAGCAATCTATACACCATAACTCAGCAAATTCTAGGACGTCCCATGCTCGTCATAACTCTTGGTGACAACAATGTTCGCTGACGGCACGCCACAATATTTTTCCTCACCCTAATTGCGTTTTGTCAACATGCTTTATAATTCTTCCCGTCACTAATACTTCAGCACTGATTTCGCTATTGTTTCCCAAAACTTCGGAACAAAATGAAATAAGGCGACGCTTGATGAATGTCAGATTTGTTCAGTTACAAGGAGCGGATTTTAAAATAAACAAAAGTTGGCTAACGATATCAATCATATATCAATGGAGGATAACAATAACGTTATTTCGTTTCGCAGATGAAAGCAGAATTGCTATGTTTCACTTGTTATTGCTACTAGAATAATAAACCAATCATCAAAATGTTACAAAAATTCTTATTATAGAAGGAAAAATAATAAACTGACTAACTAAAGTGCAAAAAATGGTTCAAACGAGTTAGGTCAATGAACACTACTTTAAAAATTCAACAAAGATATATTTTCATCTACTTTCAAGATTTCATCTATTTCATTGAAACTGTCACAATGCAGGGCCTTTTACATTCTTTTCTCTGTGTTAATTTTAACTTTCGGCTATAGATAATAAATCAAAAATATTTTATTCCTACGGGAGATAAATTTCGCAGTGTGCGCGACACTCACATTACCGAGCGCTTTTCAATGAATCACTTCACGATTTCATTGCATAAAGCTCTCTCGTCCAGAATGCTATTATCTATAGTAGGAGCTGGATTGATATTAATTCTGTTGTGCGAAATTCAATTATGGTGAATTCTTTAAATGTATTCATAATTCCCAAGTTACGATATGATTCCAATGAAGAAAACAACTATTGAATTTTCCGACGCCGGAATCTTTCGAGGTGTGAATCCTTGTGCAACACAAGATTTCAATACATCTTCATGTAATCCTAGTGTTCTCTCCCTTCAACCAAAATATAGAGAAATGACGTAATTTAAAACATTAAGCTTGCTACACCTGCGCCGTGTCAGTGATACATCTTCTTCAGACGATATTTTTAAATGTTTTCTTCTTCTTGTGGTCTTGCTATGCATGGTGTCTAATATATGACTCCTGACTAGTTTTTAATAACTTCACATTAACATTATCGTCATGATCAATATTACAACTCATAATTGTCACACTGCGGCGCCCGGGTCTCTTCTCACAACGAGAGGGATCCATCATACTGGTCAAATGTGGACTGACGGATTTCATACACCTTTGACAATATTATGGAGAACTATAAGGTATGCAAGATTCCTCACGTTTTTTTCCTTTACCGTAACAAGTAATAATAAGTTTGTAATATGTTCATAAGTTGAAAAATTAAAGGCATGCAGAATTCATACTCGGGTCTCCTGTGCGGGAGTCTGAAGTACAAAGGCGTGCAAAGAGGCTCATTGGTGTCCCAGATCTGGTCGGAACCAATCTGCAAAGCCTTGAGCACAGACGCAGGGTTGCCAGCCTCTCGGTCTTCTGTAGGATACATTTCGGAGAGTGCGCGCAGGAATTTTTCAATATAATTCCCCCATCGCCGTTTCTCCATCGAACAACTCGGCGTACGGCGGGTATCCACCCTTACGCAGTGAACGTACCACCTGCACAGACGACGCGGTTTCCGTCTTCATTCATACTCCGCAGTGCAAAGGAATGGAATACCTTGCCTGCGTCGGTGTTCCCGGCTACATACAATGTGGGAATCTTCAAGAGGAGAGTGAATAGGCTTATAATATAAGTTAGTACGTTCAACATCTTAGACTTCAGCAGCACTTACCATCAGGTGGACTTGTTGTCAAGCATTAACTTATGTAAAATAAAAACATATAACACAGACATTAACCTATTCGTGGTACAAAGATCCTTGCAACCTTTTAGTTTTTGTTAATAAGTTTAAAAAATAATTGACTTTTAATCAGGTGGGATTGTTGTCAAGCATTAACTTATCTTATGTAAAAAAACAAACCCTAGACTACCGCTGCATGAACTTCACATATCACTAATCACAACTATTTACTTCAAGCGACACTTTATATTGTACTTCCGAATTCTTATGGCATTTCTATTTAAATATGTCCATACTCATAACCCGATTCACAATTTGTCTTTGCAACTTTATTGTAACTTAAACTTAAAAAACATTAAATATATACAAGCAGAATAGTGATACACATAATTTGGTTACGTCTTCATATCGTCTTCAAAAGGTTCAGCGTTCTTTCATTGGAGTTCGTTTTTACAATAAGATTCCTAAGTTGATACGTGAGTTGCCCATTGGAACTGTAAAGCGTCGCATTAGTATATAGGCAAAGGATATTACAGTATAGATGCATATATTAATGACAAGGACGCCTGGAAATAATAGGGTCGAAACCAGTTCCGCACAGGTTTAAACTTTTGTAATTATCACATTGTAGGCGACGCAAAATACCAATATCAATACATCTATAGTGTAACGATGGCAACACTAAGTGCAGCGCGCACGCACGGTCAAAAATTCAAATTTAAATTCAAAAGACGCGGGTATAATATCTCTGGTCCGTTTTTTGAATGCGACTACCGTGCGAGTGCGCTCCTACATTTTTCCAAGTTTTCTGTACTTTCTGTTTTGCGCATTGTGTTGTACTAATATACCGTACTGTAAATATTAAACAGTGTTTTTTAACTACTCCTTTACCTCAGACCTTTACACACGTGTTGTTTAAAAGATGTGATGAGGAGTTTTTTTCGCCATTAATTCTCCTCATTGTTAAAGCACCTTTTCGAAGCGGTAGTAGAAGCAAAAAATTTCGTGCATAAGTGTATTTACAGAATACCTACATGGTTAAATGATTTTGAATTTGAATTTGAGATCTTTACATTAATAATACCAAAATATTATTATACATTTGAAAGTTTAGATAACTTTCTTAAATATTAAGTATCATCTATTTTTTATCCGGATGCGAGATCTAAAGAGGGTTATGTTTTACACTTGCCTGTTGTATACTTGATCTCCTAAGACGCAGCTTTAGAAACGAAACTCGTGGATCGATCTTGATCACAATTTTTACTTCGTATTTCCAAACTGTGTACCACGCAATCGAAGGCATTTTCTTAATTATCGATAATAACTTAGGTTTTATGAAATAAAATTTAGTCTTAATATTGTTTATTGTACATATATTTTTTTAAACTGCCCCATAATAACTGGAAAACTTTATTGTGACTTATAAAAGACAAATTTTACTCGCGTAACTAATCCGCATGGAAGCAGTGTAATACGTTTTAGGCCTCCTGAATTTAGAAGACACATCCCATTATGGATTAAAGTTGAAAACTTTTTATGGAGAAAACGGAAATATATATTTTCTCGAATCGTCTTTCCAAGCCATTCACCTCAGCAAAGACTTAGAGAACCTTGATAGATAGTTTAAATGATAATTGTAGTCAGTATACTGAACTTTAATAACACAAATGTCATTGATGAAGAGACGGTTAGTAATAATTCTTTATTTCCTTCTTCATTATTAAGCTTTTGGGGTGTAAGGGGCAGCATCTGCCCTTTAGCCCTAGACAACCACCTCAGCTCGTGGTTGCACCCTGTTGAACAATGCACGAGGCTATGACCTTTGTGCCACCCAGTTTAACCCCGATAGAAGCTACTTGCATGATGGTAGAGTAATAAGTCCACCCGGCTATTAGGAAGATAACGTCACTGCCAACTAAGCTACAACATTGTCTATTAATAAAGGTTTAAAAATTATTTTACGATAATATGACCACAAGTTCAGTATCTATCAAGTCTACTGTTCAAAACTTTTTAATAATTACTGGAACGGTATATTACCCTCTAATTTGAAAGTGCACACTAATCCGAAAGCTCTATTTCCGAACTGAAATGGCTTGCCTGACTATCGGTGGGAGCCCATGACACACTTTGTTATCACACCGGCGTAGAAATTGCACGGAATTCGTTAGTGTCATTGGTCGATAAATTAATCCTAATGGCTTATATAACTTATAGACTCGTACTGACATTGCGACACTGATGGAGATTATGAGGATTTAAGTGGTAATGTAGTTCGCATAAATTATAACAAAGTGGCATAAAATCTCATTTTATGGTTGTTGGCCAACATTACAAGCCTTGAGTATTTTGGTATGCAAGAAATTCTTTCTACAAGATTTACCCTATTTCTGGTAGACCATGCTTATCAAGTGACAATGCATTGGTAACAGTTCTTTTTGCTTGGAGTTGAGCTGCCCAGTTAATCCCAAAATCCCAACGTTAACTCCATCAATTAATTGAGGTTCTTTACAAAAATTTACAAGCAAATTACAATTTGGACCACTACCGTTTCTTATTTTATCCGGCCGACGAGGCTTTTCGTGTTACATATGGGCATGAACAAAGCTTTCCACTTACCATCATCAGATGATCTAGTTGTCCGTTTGCCAGCTATTAACACAAAAAATACATATCTGATGCCACTCTTTCTTTCTGTTATTTTCGTAAATCATTCAAATTAATCACCGAAGTCCCAAGTTCATTGAATATATGTTGATACTTCATAAGATAGATATATTTTCCATTTTTTATATGTGCTAACCCTAATATTCTTTTTACATCACACAGTCACTCGCAGTTCGATGGCATATGCCGATCAGAAGTGATAGGCCGTAGCTCTCCAGGAGAGACAGGTATTGTCATAACTTCTTGAGCCTTTCTGTGCTTCAGAGGCAGAGGTAAGCTTTTTGGTACAGATTGCTAGCGTTAGATGGCAGTCGGTAAGCCATTTCGAGCAGCCAGCGTAAGATCTTCTGATATTTGATTTAACTAACAGTCACTACAATTCGCACTGGAACAACATGATAGAATAGGATAGAACATTATAGTTCTGGGCGTATCCGATTTAAAGGGGAAACGTCGAGGCATGCATTGGCCACTAATGAGTTGAAGTCAACCCTGCGGCTAGCAAACAGCTCAAAAGGTCATTATGTACTCGGCTACAATCATTACAATCCTTCTATGTTTGTTTAGTTTGTTGAACAACGACATTGTTTTGGGAGTTCCGCGCGTGGAACGACAAACCGAACCTCTATTGTTGTGGTAATGTTATAAGGTTAACCATTTTGTGAAATAAGCAAAACAAGGGATTGTAGGGAATAGTGAAAGAGCAAACCAAATTTAAATCAAATATTTAAATTTTGTATCTATCGTAATTTTGGTTCACTTATGTTGGTTAATATTTTCCATTTCGTCATAGCATATGACTTCGTAGCCTTGTTTTCTTACTGAGAGACTATATATGAACACGGACGTCTTAAAAAGTTAATGGAATTTCGTTCATAGCGATATCAAAGCATATTTTTTTCGGTTTTATTCAGAAAAATAACAATTTTCTTGTCTTTTTTATGATTCATTAGAAACAAATTTATGACAAAGGATCCACCGTTGCCAATGTGGCCAGTATTCTTATAATCCAAGGTCACTTTGCTGCTCAGTTAGATCTCAATCATCATATAATTTGCAAAAATATTGTCTCACCTTATATTTTTGGTATAAATAACATCAATTAAAATTATTTATTACTTTAGACTTTTTTGAAATACTATGAACAATATCAAATACTTTAATCTAAAGGACTCCCTGCAAAATCTGCGAATCAGTAGATAAAAAATCTAATTCATTTTTGCTCTGGTTGTTAAAATAGCAATTTTGATAAAGTAACAACGGAACTTGGCATCACAAAAGATACCAAGAATAGCTTTAAAGGCGAAAAGATGAGAAGTGAAAATCAGATGTAACAGTCAATTCCAACGACTAGCGAATAAAAGAAATGTTTTCTTACACTCAGGAAAAAGCGCTGTAAGTTTCGTATCTGTAGAAGTGAAATGAAACGATTGTTCTTTTTGCATGTAACTCTTTATTTCGTTTAGTATTCAGAATTAAATACTATTGAAGACCAAAAAAAATTTGTGTATTTTTATTATTGTATATTTCTGCAGATTTACACTTTAGAAGGAATGTCGCCTGGCGAATAAAAAACCTTACTACCATACAAGAATACCTTTGGGATTAGATCACCAAAAAGGCCCAGGGGCCATTATCTCGTGACCATCTTCTTATTTGATTTGATTTGAGTTTCCAATAAAATTTATTATCTCTACGGCCATATTTAAATACACTAAACCAAAAATTTCATAAAAATATTGCACATGAACTTGATCGTAGATTATTTAAGGCTTTAAAGTTAAACAGACTTCTAAACATGATAGTAGGTAGTTCTGTGTTCGTTCGTGTGTATTTTTTCATGTTTGTATAGCCATAAATCCATTTGTTTTTTTTTATATATGTATATAGTTTTTTTTATTTATATATATTTATTTTATTACTAGTTATTAATGACTTAATAATAATCTATACTGATCGCTTTCTATACATGTACGATATATGAGAAAAAATATTATTATGGGCCTTTATTGACGCAATAGAACCCAAAACAATAGTTGTTACAATTATTGTATGTTTGTCTGTGCATTTGTTCCCGCTAACCTCAGAAATGGCTTGACCGATTTCGTTTTGGTTTTCACTAATATATTCCGGTAAGCATCATTTTATGCTTAAAGTATGTTTCGTTGCAATCCGTCCATAAATAAAAAAGTTAAGAACTAGTTTATGTATTTACTAATTCACAGAACAAGAAAAACCCAGAAAAATGGAGATGCTATTTTTAAGCGAAAGGTAGTTATATATTATTAAGCGTTAAGATGAAAATAAATAACTGTTACACCTACATAGATATGTCGTCTGGGTCATGACCTGGCCTACGATCAAACCAAAGGGTTTAGGATGCAATTATTAGTCCGGGTCTCTACAAACTACTCTGCAGGGTCATCTGTGAATAGAATTACAGAATGAATTAAATTTGGGATTCATTCATGGATTGTTACGTCACACAGAAGGTCGCTCTCGAAATTCTCGGAATGTGGGGCCGTAAACGTAGATGTCAAATATTCACCGGGCCATGTTAACCCATAAAATAATATGAGAACCTCAAACCGTTCTCTTTAGAAACACTTGCCACCTATTTGTTTAGTAGGCTTTTTGCTGTATACATGGAACAATAACATATTTCAAAGTTGATCTAAAAGTGCAAACTCAAACAGTAATCCAGTAAGATTTCATTATGATCTAGCATTAAGCGTTTTTATATTTTTTATTATATCAATAACGAATAAAAAACATAAAAAGTTTTTTTTTTTTTTTTCATAAATATGCCGAATATAATCAGATTGATAAGCTAAGCACCTTTAACGTTTGAACGTAAAATAGCTTGATTTTTAATTTAAATTATTTTGAGATATTTAAAATCGAATAGGAAACAGCACCGAGATCGTATCGAAAATCAAATCGAATTCAAATACTTTTTGAGATTACTTTGACATTTGAAATTTGGTCTGTACGGCTTAGTATTAAAATAAACCATTAAATTTTGTGGTCGTATTTCGCCCGTTACTCTGCTTTAGTACTAATTAAGGTCAGGGGGTAGAGCAACAGATGCCGGTACCGATATAGAATAATATGACCCTGGCTCTTTGAAGGTAAAGTTAAAAAAGATAG
>DWPT01001935.1:0-17279 GCA_018251895.1 Agathymus mariae mariae | reverse complement strand
ATAGGATTCAACTCATAAAGTTATAAGGGATATTGCAGAATGGTGACAACATTCTCTTTAGCCATCGCGTCCACTAAATTTTAATTAAAATTAATTTATTTTTTTTAAATTTCAATTAATTTTACTTTCAATTACAAAAGAAAGGCAAGAATGTTACTGTTGTTACAAGATTATTTACTACTTAAATTTTGTTTTTTTTTAATATTTATCGTTGAAAACTGAATAAAATCAAATATATATATTGAAAAATATGTATTATTCTGTTTTATCAGATTACAGCCAAAAAAATGATCTAAATTTATTTAGTGTAAAACAGAAAACTACGTTTTAATATGTAATTTTTTGCTCAGTTATTCCCTTTGTTTACATTTTGTACATGTAAATATCAATCAGACTCATAAACATATTATAGTACATTAACTGTATGATCAGAATATAGCTAATTTATCAGTATTGTAGATTGTATTCTACTGACAGCCTGACAAATTTGACAATTTGCAAACGCGGTCATTTGAACATTTTGGTTAGGTACGGTAGGTACAACAGAAAGAACCTAAGATTTTATAATAAGATGTAACCTAGTCAAGTTTGTATATACCAAGGATCAAGGATAATCAACATTATTAGCTGTTAATCATTACTTTTCTGTTTCAAAAGTAATGTTGCAGCCAATAATGCATATTTTGAAGCAGAAGAACATTGTTTTGGCTAGTGGTTCACCAAGAAGAAAAGAACTTGTGGAAAATATTGTGAGTTAAAAATAATGTCTTCCATTGGTGTAATCTAATGTGTCCTTGAAAAAAATTACTATCCACAATCTCAGTATTCGATCTTATTTCCTAATAAAATAGGTTAAAAGTTAAAATTTAGGTTTGAGTTCTGCTGTATATGTAACATAGTATGTTGTATAATTTTTGACCTGTTTTAGATCTGGTATAAGAAGAAATCAATCAAATCACCTTTTCAACCAGTTTTTCAATGTTACAGGGTCTGAAAGTAAAGTTATGTGCATCACTCTTTGAAGAAGATTTGGATCCAAAGGATTTCAAAAGTTTCTCAGAATTTGTTGAAGAGACGGCCCTACAGAAGGTCCTTGAAGTGGACAACCGGTTAACTAGCGAGGGGGCATCACCTGACGTGGTCATCGGTGCGGACACCATGGTAACACTAGATGGGGAAATGTTTGGGAAGCCAACCACAGAGGAGGAGGCTTATACAATGCTCTCTAGGTATGTTATTGATCAGTGCAATAATGTTGTTCAAACTGGATATGATTTATGTACAACATGTGTGAGATAGTCAAGTTAAGTGGATAAGAAATATATTTTAAGTCTTAACTCTGAAATTAAAAAAGGAAAAGAAATTATTACCTGCTTGAAAATAATTTCAATCTTTGTGAGTGATGTTACTGTTAAAAGAAATGTACCTCCTAAAAACCAATATTTGTTTTGAATAAAACATAAAAAAAAGTGTTTTATAAATTACACTGAACTGGATGGAGTACAGAGCATTTCTATTGCCATTGTATTATGGATTGATGTAAGCTTATTTTTATTTATTATTTATTTAAGTTATGGGTTTTGTATGGTATCCCATTTTAAAAACAAATCTGATCCCCAGAAGAATATGGGTTAATTAATATCATCAAATTTTGTTTACTGTTTTTCTTCTAGTTTGTTATTCTCATATCTATTGATATAAGCTATATATTAATATTCTACAGGCAATATCTCTTTACAAATATGATAAAACTATAAAATAAGGCATTATATATGTAAGGCGTATGTTTTCTTTCCTTATTTGATTAGGTTAGCAGGCAAAACTCATACTGTGTACACTGGGGTTGTGGTGAAACAACTTGATAAGATTGTCAAGTTTACTGAGAAGACTGATGTTGTATTTGGCAAATTGGATGAACAGCAAATAAAGGGCTATATTGCTTCAGGAGAACCCATGTGAGTTCATTTATTATCTAATCAAAATATTAATATTGTCTGACTACAACTTTGTCCTACTAGGAGCCTCAAAATCCTTCAATAATGGCAAAAGTGTCTTTTTCTTTATGAACAGAATAATTATCCAATGACATTTCTTTAGGGTTCAATAATACTTTCCTGTTTGTGGTTAACAAGTATGATATCTCCGTAATATTAATCAAAGCTATTTGATATCTGAAATTAAAATGTATTCCAAACCATAATCACATTTGTTAAAAAATAACTATTTTATATAGGGGCAGAGTCTAAATGAAACTTGTTTTAACAGATTTTCACTGGCCCAGCTGATACTCTAGATGTGTCACTCTCATTTTTAGACATCTTTTATTATTATGTCCCCATATCCCAGTTGATAGTGAATCAGACTGCTAAGCGAGGAGTGTTTGTTTTTGGGGTGTGAGTGTTTATGATGTCATATTTATGTACTTCCATGCCCCCCATACATTGCCATAGGGCAACCTGGTGTCATCCACACGCTGAGGATGTGAATGTTTATTATTATAATTATTATGTAATGACTGCTTTAAAATGAAGTAGTTTGAATGACAGTTTCCAACATATCACTTGTGCTTGAACCCAACATGCATGCACCCCTAATTATCGAAGTTATGTATGTATTTGAAAATCATTATTAATTGGTTTGCAAATTAACAATAGGTAAAAATGGGTCTATTTAAAATATTGTTATGGCTATCATCACTCACTTTGGAAAACATCTAAACCTAGCAATTGCTTGTGATGATTGACTGTAAAGGAAAATAAGTATTACTAACACAAATCTTTAATCATGTATATCCCAAGTTTTAAGTATTTTAAGTTTTGTAAGAAAGGCTTAACTTTTGTAAACTTCCAGGGATAAGGCAGGAGGTTATGGTATTCAAGGTATCGGTGGTACGTTTGTGGAGAAGGTGGATGGAGACTACTTCACTGTAGTGGGACTTCCGTTGTACAGGCTATGTTCTGTGCTTTATGACTTGTATAAGGATTGTTGAAACATTATCAGAAAACCTTAAATCAATGTTGATGTGATGATGACCAAATAAAAATATTATGTAAGTAGTTATATAGTACATTAATATGTATATTACTATGTGTATAAGGATGAAATGTATAAAGTACCATTAATTGTACATTAGGTAACACAAAAGATTTAGTGAAATAATTCAAGTGGTAATAATAAATGTGGTATTTCCCTGTGGAACAGAATAAAATACATGGCTTGAGTGAATTTAAACATGTAATTGATAGAGCAGAAGAGGTTGGCTGTATAACAGTGTTAGGAAGTACATATTTAGAGCAATGATTTATTAAGACTATTATAATGGGATAGATATAATAATATGTGTTATAATAGATTTTCTTTCTTCCTATATATCTGTACATACTACATGTTAATATATATTTTAAATATTCAAATCTGATTCAATCCTCAAATGCATACAAATTTTAAACTAGAATGCATGGATTTATAACTCCAAATCATTCTTGTACTGGATAGTAGATGGCATATGTATGGATTAAAGCAAAATGAATAACAATTAAATCTAATTTAGAAACATCAAGATATCCTGAGTGAGATTTTTTTATGGGACTTCGGATACATAACGACAAGACATGAATTTTACCTCGATTGGTGATGGCAGGTACTGAACTCCCAGTCTGTCATCTCTTATCGACTCAGTCCGACTCATACCCTTATCTACGCGTAGTTAACAATTTGAACACGAAGTACGAGGCGAGGCACAAATTGAACTGATCTGCGTGCCGGTTTCCAGCTCTGACATTTATTAGTGAACTGTGAGCTGTGCTTTGATTTATTGTACATATTTTTTTTAACTACTCCATAATAAATCAAAGTTGATTGTTACTTTTGAATACTAGACAGTAACAATTTTTTTGCTCAAATTTTTTAATCTTGCGCGTGCGTATCCACATGGGAATGGCATGGATCAGGTGGCTGTGTGTACGCGAAGCGTTAAAATTGTACTAGTTGACAGAGCGATTAATCCACAATTTCAATTTCATTTATTTGCTGGATAAAGTTTACAGAAGATGGTCAAGGTTATATAACATAAATCATTGTATTTGTAGCAATAAAATATATTTATAAATCTAAAGATGCTTATGCTTTATTAAGTATACCAAAAATAAAATCTTACTTCAATACCTTAACGTGAATTTGCCTTATGATAGTTCTTACCTAATGTTATCAAGATTAAATCTACATTGAATATCAGTCTGAAGGGAAAAGTAATATAAGTATGTAACTAATAGATCCTTGAATGATTACGTTATCAGTTTGGTGTGAAGATCCTTTAAATGTCGTATAGCTGCTAGGAGGGTCCGTGATGATGGATGTGAGGATCTACGTCCCTCATGAGCGACTGCCTCACTGGGGAGCCGACGGCGCCTGTCGCTTGAGTGGCGGTAGTGTTACAGCATGAGTTCGGCAGGTATAGTGGGTCTACCGCCATCACCTCGTACTTTGTGAGCACCTCGAACAACTCCTGCTTAGCCCGAATGCGAAGCAGCGGCGTCAATTTTCGTAATACATTTTTCATGTGTGTCGCGAAAGATCCTACTTCATCCTCGCTCTCCTTGATACACGACGCGGCGTTTTGCAACAGTGCCTGCTGACGAGCGTCATCCCGCTTCTGAAGATAAGGGAATACGTTGCTGTTATCGAGCGATTTTTTTATTGGCTTCGTTCGCTTTTTCCGCTCCTTACCGGAAGGCGAACCGTCGCCTTGACCCTCGAGATTGTTGTCCTCCGACTGCATATACAGTTCCAGCTGAGAATTTATGTCAACATTAGTGATCTCTCTCTCGCTTTTGACGTTATCTAAGAAGCTTAATAAACGACTGTAAGTTTGGAACTTGTGCCGTGGATTCTTGGAGGAAGCGGAACCGATGCCGGACAGCACCTTCTTCTTTTGACGCGCATATGTGTCTTTGATGTTTCTCCACCGACTTTTGCATGCGTCAGCTAAAATAAATAACATGACTATTAACATGAGAACAGTTAGTGAATTGAACTTAATACATCAACATCTTGCTGACAGACGATAACGCTGGCCAAGTGCAGATTGGATTGGCAGACTTCGTATACGTTTGATTATAGAACGCTTTTTTTTCAAATACCGGAAAACAGGCGGCAGGCCATTTGTTGGTAAGTTGTTGCGGCCGCCCATACATGTATGTAATACCAAGACCCTCATCAACAAAAGATGAAAGCGCCGGACTCCTAAATTAGGAGGTCATCGACACTGAAAACTATACACGTTCGAAGCTTTCATTGCTAATGTCTATTTCGTTGAAATACGTGGTAGTTTATTTGTAAAACGTACTTTAGAAAATTCTGTACTAGTTTAGAATCCCGATAAAAAAAAAACTTCTAACTCCTAGGATATACTGATTTATGCCTCTGGAACACTATCTGGAGTGTATAAAACAGGCTTTATTGTCTGTATTATTAAATATTATATTATGTCATATTTTATACCACAATATATTTTTCAGACTTGGTTTTTGTATCCATTTATTTGTATGTAGATAGTTTTGTGAGATCTCTATCTTTTAAAACTTGCCAGTGTTAAGCGTATACTCTGAAGTCCGATGTGACTATCGCAGAATACATCAGACAGGGCATAAAATGAACCGTTTAGTAGGTATATATAGAATCTACATAGCTTTTGTTTGCAAAACCTAAAATAAGAATTTAGTGCCGTTGCACTGATTCTGAATGATATTATTTTGTCCGTTTTGTTATAATTAACAGCGACAGCACTCGTCACATTATGTTTTCAAATTTGAACATAGATGGCGCTTTAGCTTATTATTATGATACGTCAAACGAGTTTCAGATTGACAATCATTACTTACGAATCTATTGTGTCACGCTTGACTTATGTCAGTTTAGTCGACCTATCATGAAACTCGATATTTATTGTATAGAGCTACTTCGTAATAACATTAAAGGATACTAATAAGATACCTGATTTTGTTTGAATTAAATTTTCATGAAAGGATAACTCTCTTACTAATGTATTAATAAAACTAAGATACTTACGATTTTTGTTCAATTGTGCTCCTATTTCCCGCCAAACATTTTCTCTAAAAATCACATTTTTATAAGTTGCATTGGAGTTGTCGTATAGGCAAGGATATGCGCCTACCAAACTGATTAGGTCTTCTTCTTCTTGAGATGAAAAACTATCCATTTTCAACGATTCTGGACACAAAACAATAATATTCAGTAGTCGAGGCCGCGCGGCCTATGCGGCCATACTTGTTTTGACGCGTCAGCGTCACACAGTTCACAGCAGCGCGGCTGCGCCGTTCGCTTTGGAAAGGGAAATCAACGCGTGACGCACACCGCAAGCCGCAGGCCGCATAACTGGGAAGTAGAGTTACTCTGCATCTGAGTTTTATGACACTGTCTTATTCGTATTGGCACGGACAAGCTTTATAATGTATGTTTCATATATAAAAGAAATTATAAATAAAATGTCTTATTTTTTAAACTTTTTTCTATTAATTACTTTACTGACTGTTTTTATGAACAAAAAAAATATTAGAGAAAGTAGAACATTGACCGAGCAAAGAACATGAATGATACCGGTTCCGTGATTCACCATAACGCGCTTGAACCAAGGAACCTTTTACCGATATATTTTTTAATTGATCAACTTATGGAGTCAGTCTGCCTTGGTGTGGCGAAATAATTATTATTTAAGGCGTCTTTTACAGAATGTACCGTCTTGCTATGTCTATACATAGTGGTATATTTTTTTATACCCCCGTAATTGATGAAACTGCTTTTATCAATTACGTCATACATAATTACTGTATGATAATCTGTTTATAATGGCTATATGAACAGTGGTAAAATGGACTCACACAATTATTAATCATAAATTTACTTTTAGGTAGATGGTTACCCTACTTGGCTTCCCCTGTATCGGTCTTTGAATGTCTCGCTTATTTAGTAAATAAAGGAACGAGAGAGATTGAGAAACCGTAACTTTAAGAATATGTGTATCTACATAATTATTTAGGGGTTTTACAGCACAGAATATATTTTTAATAGCTCAATTTGTATTGGTTACAAACTATCGAGAATTCAAAACAAAGCAAATAAAATGTTTGGGGATGACTAGTACATCTATAGATACCCTTGATTCGGCCGTCTTTTCGGTATTATAGTTGAGACAATTTTATACTGTAAATTATGGAATAATGTGTTTACAACTGTTACTTAAGAGGAACGTACCGCAATACGTCATGGTACGGTACCAACAATATAGCACAGATTCATTAAACTATGTATAGGTTATGTCTCGTATATTTAGGGCAATCGAGTCATGCAGCATAACGCCAGGCCAGGCCAGCCCAGGTAGTCTTGGCTACATCGGTACTCTGTTGTAACCAATCAACCTCCAGTCTGTTGTAACCAATCAACCTCACAATCCAGTCGGGCTCTAAAAGAGGATGATTATCTTCTTGAGACTAAGCAACCGTCTAAAAATTTAGACATTTAAATATACATACATAACTTTTAAATTATTAAGCCAATTTATGAACCCATCACCTTGACTGAATGCCAAACGTTGGCAGAATGTACTGAATGCTCTATATCGCGGTCTACCTGCTCAGCGAGTGACGAGGATGCGGATGTTGGACCGTGAGTTGCTGTGTGAATTTGTAGCTTTATATCTATACCTTGACTTGTCTGCAGTCACTTATCTTAGTCGCCAGAGAATGGTACTTACAGGATGGACTTAAATAAGGATGTCAACAGTCCAATGTGAGAATGCTACTCGCGTCTACGTGACGCACAATGCTAATAAGATAATATATTTATCTATGCGATGTGCTACTATATTTTTGCGTCAACAGTTTTTATATTATATTTTCTGAACCATTTTAAAATCGTACTGACATTACGTTTGAAACTGTTATCGAGTTAATGTCACATAAAAATATTAATAATTCAAAATATAACTACATAACTAACATAAATTATTTTTTACATTGATATCAATATCAGTAGTCCGCCCTCATTTCGCATCAGAAAATCTGTGCCTTACAATTTAAATAGCAACCACATTCGAAGCATTGTTAGATATTTATTTTTATCAGGCATTTATTCAATTTTATGTTTTGCCCCACTTATTGTTTCAGGAACTGGTTTTATTACATAATTATTATCATTATTGTGTTGGTAGTGATAGTCCACTGGTTTGAACGTCAAGTTAAAGTCCTAAGAGCACCTCTATTTTTTTAATTATGTACGTATTACAAATTAATTATCACAAGCTTTGGTGAAGGAAAATATCTGCATATCTGAGCGTACTCCATAAAGTTCTCAAATGTAAGTAAAGTTTGCCAAACCGCGCTTGGCCAGTGTGACTTAGCTCCGTCATTTAGACAGGAATCCCGAATAATCCCGGGTTGTAATGATGATAATAAGATGAGATGACATGAAAAATTTACAGGCAGAGAAACAAATGGCCCGATGATTATTTGTTATGTTGTTATTGTTATATGATGTGGCGTGATTAGATCACTCCGTTTCTTTAATCCAGTTTCACCCTTAGCTCTCTCGGTTTAGTGAAGAGTTGTGAAGATTTCTGAACAACTTGATTTGGAGCAACTAATAGGCGTGGTCAACTTCCACGTCCTTTTCTTTTAGTCTACTGTTATACAATGAAATACTCTATGTCAAAAAAATTGCCAGTTAAATTAGATGTTAAATTTATTTAGTTGTTTAGATCTGCACGAGGAGAAAGATGATCAAATACATAAATGTACCGTAATTGTAACGTTAGTGTGGTGCAATGACTGCCGTGATTAATTTCAAGGAACAGCGGACGGTGTGAACTGCGAGTTACGTCGGTGGAGTGTCACCTTGCACTTGACGCTGGGCATTGTACTGTGGGCGTCGGGTTACATCCAGTGCCTCTGTCCACATTGTTTATCGTGTGAAAACTTCTACTTGACTTAAAAACAATAAACATGGGTTTCTACTTTGTGAGTAAGTTCATCCCATAGTCTTCAGAAGTGTCGTACTTGTTAAACATTTTCCCTTTCATGGAGTTTTTACTATTGTTTTATTCTAATTATCCATTCTTACAAATATTTAATCATCTTTTCAGTATAACTGCATATAGGCGTACTATATGGTGGATTAACGCAATTAGCAAGGCAGGGGCTGGTCAATTGTTTCTGTGTAATCTTCCAGTTAGCTTATTCTAATGATCTGAGGCAGACGATACAATACAGATGATATTTATAATGGACATTCGATCCGAAGGCGCCAATTTGTAGAACCACTGCAAGAAAGTTCTTTCAGTTCATTAACGAATAAAATGATTAACGGAAGGTTTAGGTGCATGGGATAAACACGAAAAACTACACACCTGTGTACTATCCAGAAGGGAAGCGACAGTTGGTATAGCTGGAAATAAAAGATTTTTTTGTTAATGTTAATAGCCGACAAACGAGCAGACGAGCCACCTGATGGTAATTGGCCACCGTCGTCCATGGACATAAGCAAGAACGTATCACTGATGCGCTGTCGGCCAAGAAATGAGAAGAAAGAAAGTTTACATTTTTTAATTACAGATATGTTTGAATGATTTTGCGGGCGTGTAAGGTTCATCGAAGTTTATTAATATTCAAGTTGTCATCGTCTCAGAATTCTGGTGATATTGCAAAGAACACAATATCCGTGTAATCGTGATGGGTAAATAAGTTTATAGATTAGAAACAACTCATAAATATTTTTTTTTACTTAACTCATTACGTATTATCGTTTCGTTTTGTGCAAACTTACTTAAATATGAACAAGGAAAAAACATAGTTAAAGCGTGGACGCGTGTCGAATCCACTGGTATTTTGAATGGATTATGAATGGTATTCAGAGTTTTAAAAACATGTCATTACTGTCATGTGATGACAAATTGTTCTTTAAACATAAATAAAATCTCGATAAGATGCTGCCTATGAGGTTTTATCAATCATTCCACGGTGGTCTGTCCATCTATTGTCATTTGTGCCTTGACTGGAATGTATTAGCAAAATGCCTGCATAAAATATATTTATCATAACAATATTACTAGTCGAAGTGGCTACGGGTAGCTTCAACCATTTAAGGCACCGATTTGTTTTGGAAGAAAAGTTTTTGAATGTCGATTATCCCTCGTCGACTGGAGGCACTGGAGCACAGATGGGCCCCATTGTGAACTGATGTTCACGATACAGCACTGGTTTATAAGTATAAACATGGTAAGTACCATGTAATACTATGGTGTAAAAGGCACAATTATATTTCAATAATAAATAACCTCTAAATATTATTAGTTTTCATTAAAGCAATAGCAGGTATAGCAATAGCAGCATATTGTTTTACAAAATGTAATTCTACTGTGTTGCCATGACGACGATTATGTTGTTGAGCCTCGGGGCCGCTTTGTATAGCTTTGTTCGTGATGCTTTGTTATATATTATTTACTAACAAATGCCCTCGCTAGCTTCGCTTCGGAAAAACTACCTTAAGCATCTGCAATTTTGTGGGTTTTTCTCGTTCTGTGAATTGGAAATACATATATTGATTCATAACTTTTTATTTATGGACGTATTGCAGTGAAACAAACTTTAAGTATTAAGTGACGCTTACTGCAATACGTTAATGAAAACCAGAACGAAATCTATTAAGCTGTGTTTGGGATTAGCGGGAACAAACGCACAGACAAACAGACAAAAAATCTAACAACTATTCTTTTAGATTCTATTGCGTCAATGAAGGCCACTAATATTTTTTTTTATCATATATCGTTCATGTACAGAAAGCGATCAGTTAGAATTTTATTATTAGTATAGATAACATATGTATTCAGAGTGTTCTAATTCCATAGTTAAATCCATAACGTGTGGGATCGCAGAGGGTGTCGCGTGCACGGCTAGTGATGTTCGTTTGTCGGCATTCTATCGATTATTATTTCTTTACTGTTTAAGGTGACGAGTACACAAACTTGATACTTACATTGCACCTCCGTGGTTATCTTAGCATTGCGCGTGGAGCATGGGGTAAATGTCTTGTTAGGTGTACAAAATAGCTACTTTGATTGGATATACATCTATTATTGTTTTACAGCACTTGGACTGTTTGAAAGAAAAAAAACCCATCTTCAACAAAAGAGTATATAAAACACAAACGACTTCAGTTAATAATAGTTTTAAATCAATATAAAACCTCATACTTCATACGGTAAATTGTATTTTTTCATTAAATTTAATCGCTATAATATAAAATATGTAAAAGTTAATTATCTAATAGAATTAATCGTTTAAATGTATTAGCGATATACTACAAGTGACTTTAAATATTTAAAAATAAATATAATTATATAAATAATTATATAAATAAATACAAAATAAATGTTTAATAAAACTTTAACACAAACTGAATCCACTTCATATTCGGTACACTCACACTTTAATTATTTATAAATACATCGTTCGGTTATGTTAAGTAACGCGATGTCAATTCTATCGATATGTATAGTTGTGTCTGTCTGTCCACAATATTACTATTTTTTTTGACAATACTTAGAGAGTGTGTGGATGGCGCAGGCGGTACAAAAAACTATTGTTCAATGTGGGAACTAGAGAACACTAGAGATTTGCCACCTGCCGCCCGCGACATGCTCTGGCATGGCTCCAGATTTCACCACCGTGCAACATATTAACACATCGTAGAAGGCTCCGTGATTATTCGAAATTACTTGTTAATAAATTAATTTTACCCAGCAATACCGTTCCAACACGAAGAACCTACCGACGCATAAATCTGTTTTCATATTCGTGATGTTATCTGTACGAGTATAATTTGTGTGTCTCGCCCGATTGCCGGGACCGATAGTTTAGATGATTAAGCTATTTGTTAAACATAAATATAAATAAGCTTAAAAAACAATAAATTTACATATTACAATATATATGGCCCATTTGGTACTGGACACGGCTGTCTGCCCCGCGAAGGGTGTTGAAATCGATTCTCAGCGGAATTTGGTAAATAAATGTTTGTATTGGGGAAGCCCCAAATTAAATCATTCACCAACCGAGTGGCTGATGAATGATTTAATAGTATGTAGCTCACACAGTGCGTCCTTTGCAACACAGACGCTGTGATAGCAGTAAAGAAACGTCCACCCACTCCGTGAGCGCCACCCCCGCACCGGGTGACCGACGCGTGTCGCGGGTGGCACGGACGTACTCTACTACTATCACCCGCACTCGGGCTACGGGATAACCGTGTCCAACAGTGAACACAATCTGTTGTATATTTAACATGCTTAACTCGATGGCTGCTTGATTGTTGCTGCGTAATAATTCAATCATCCTGATTTATTATATTACAATATATTATTATATTTATATACTGCTAAAATGCCGCTCATAAATTTAAGTCATAATTCAGTAGATTACATTTCCTACACGTATATGCGTTCCAGCTTTACTTCCTGATGTAATCTTAGTCTATCAATTCTATAAGTACCAATTAAAAATAATACCAGTTTATGTCATAGTCGACTTCCTACGGTTCTCTTAAAATCGGAATTGGATCTTAAAAAATCGCCGCCGGTGTGGGAATCGCGAACAGATGCGCACCGGAGCGGCCGCGACCGGATCCCGGGTACCGCGCTGCTGCATGCCGGGCATGTGGCATCGATCCGGGTACAACTATAATGCTTTGTACGATTATTTCTTTTTCATCTGCTACAAGCTGCAATGTAGTCCGCTTGTGACGTTGCACAGTTCGCAAAGTAATCTCTTGGTGTATCGTTATGCCTTGATAGAGTTATCTTCTTGTAGTTCCTGAATCTTTTTTAGATAGAGGTAACACGAGTGTTTTGTTTTATCCTTTTTATGGGTACAATTTTGCCAATGATATTCATTACAGCAAGATGAATTAAAACGTATCAGGGGGGGGGGGGGCTTATAGGGTCCGAAGCCATTCATATATCCGTAAAAATATTTTATATATAAATGAGCAAATGCTCTATTGTCCGAGTTGAAGTACTAACATATTTTAAATTTACTGAGATAGACGTTCAGAATTTTCCCTTTGTCTGCGCGAAGGTCGAGCAAAAAAGATTTAATGTTTTGTTTTGAAGCTTTCAATCTATGCCTTCTTTTCATATCCGTAATGTAATGTAAGCATTTTATGAGCTGTACAAGTATTTTAATAAAGGATAATTTCCAGCTGTCCGTTACATGCTCACGGAAATGATATTTCTCGTACAGGTATGTAAGGAATATGCCAGGTGGCGTTGACGGCACGACCGATGTGAAAGCTCCGCTCCGAGTGGAGACAACACAAGGCATTTCTCTATTGTGAAATGTAAAGTGCTGGCTTTTAATCACGCCTTTCGCAAAATATAGACAATAAATGTCCCGAGTACAGGACTAGTACAGTCAATGCAGACAGTGAGGAACTTACTTAGATTTCCACTTGGACTGCAGTGCTGGCCAGCTTTGGAGATTTTTCAAGGTTACGGCCAATATATATTCTGCGCAGTGTCAGTTATATAGCGACCTCCGATTGATTTTATTATAATCAGCTAAATTCAATGGCCTATGATTCTGTGTCAATAGTATTTTTTCTTAATAATGGATTTATACGGGTGCAAAATCCTACAAAATACTACTTGAGACCTTCTTTCTTACCTTCTTCTCATTTCCTGGCCGACAACGCATCAGTGACACCTTTGGTCTTGCTGATGTCCATGGGCGACGGAGACCACTTACTACCAGATGGCTCGTCTGCTCGTTTGTCGGCTATTATCATAAAAAAACCTACATATATTATATCCGTGTATCTCCTAGATATACCCGCTTCAGTAATGAATGTAACGACTTAGTGAGTTTATATAATTGATTAATTACTTTCTTTTACGAGATACCAACGGCTCGCCCCGACCTCGTTTGGATTGTTTTATTTTAGTAGGTAATACGTAGCTATAATCCGATCAAATCTGTCAATAGTATAAAACGAACGTTATTAAATAGCTTCTGTATTTAATAATGTACTCTGCTAATAATTACTTTGGAAGGGTTGAAGGAATTTTCAAAAAGTATCTTGGATCCGGAGATTACTTCCACCCGCATATACACATTGTTAAAAAACATTGCACCCTCTCTTTATATTATTGTTATAGATATAACTAATAAAGACTGATTTATTTCCATAGCGTCTATGAATAAAATAAATACTCACCTAATCATCTAGAGTGTACTAGTTACTCTAAAGGATTATATTTGCGTTGTTCACAACTACCGCACAAGATGAGCTTCAAACAGCGCGCCGCTGCGACCCCGTGTATAGTCTAGTCTAGTACACGACGTACAGAGCGATGCGTTAAATGAAACATGAGCTCGTAAACGCACCAGTCCAAACATCTAGCGTGTAAAATTAGCTTACCTTCAATCACCGTGTCGCCACTCCCAGTGTTGATTTACATCATACGAGTATTCGCTTTAGTAATTGTAATGTTATTGGTGCAAACTATGTATTTAAATTTGTTAAAATTAACGGTCGTAGATGAAGCGAAGTGGGTTACTTTAACGTATATATTCATGAACATATGACACAATGAACTTTTCGTTCGGTTGAAAATGATGTTACTAATAAAAATAATTATGAGTTTATATAGACATGAAACACGATTCTGTTAGAAAAACTTGAGCAAAATGTTATGGGAATACAATTGAAACGTATATATATTTCAGTTAAACTGTTATTACCAGAAATTTGTTAAAATTAAGTGCATGAAAATAAGTATATAAAATTTCCAGGAGAGAACTTAATGTGGCTTAAATGGGATTATAGATTGTATAGAAAGGTTCTGTTGTTGATCGACAAAACTTTTGTACCGAGTTTTTGTCAATACAGTCATATCCCGCACTTGACATTTGGTATCTGATATCTCACGTTATAAAATCTTAACTTTTTAGATGTTACGTAATATAATAACTAATACATGAATTTTTGTAGCAAAATTTAATTTGTTTATATTTATAAATAATTAATATGTGAATTGCGATTTTATTTATCATATTTAAACACGTTTTTATAGAATTGCAATTCGAAAGGAGATTGTTCCGTAGCCGAAACCCGCTACTGCTACCACTAGTCCAGCGTAAGTGCGGCACAGTTCCCCGAAGCATTGTTTCCCCTTGGGCCGCTTCCGGCGACGCTTCCAGTCGCACCATGTCAAGTTCGCCACCGTTTGCCGATCGCCTTACACTTGTGCCACTAGACGACACTACTTTGTGCTGTACTCTGTAGACATCACTGCAGCATACTGCTGTTATTACATCAAGTAATATATCGTATGTACCGCCATCGTCGCTTCACAACTTTTGAAGCCTGAAGGTTGACTGGCAGAGAATGCTGACAGCATTAGAGACGCTTTTGTTGCGTTGTTTTTGTTTTTAAGAAATAAATAAATAGTTATACATGAAAAATATTGTTAACTAACATAAAAGTGTTGAATACATTTATATATCCACATTGCCTATATCACAAACACAAACATGTCATATCATAAAGGAAGATAACACTTAATTAGTAGTAGTAGGAAAAAATTACGTGCATAAGTGTATTTACGGAATAGCTACATGATTAAATTATTTTAAATTTGAATTATTTGCCTTACAAATGTCAGTCTCAGAAACTCTTGGTATGTGGCAAGGTCTTTACGAATATTTAGTGTGAGATAGGATCAATGTATTTAGATATTTATTTGCATTAAAAAGAAATAAACATTTTACTTTTAACTAATTTATCGACAGGGAAGCAATAGGGAAGCAGCAATCTAATGCCTGTAAAGTGTGAACACCAGTGATATCTGTATGAAATTTGTTAAATGTGTAGCGGAGGCTTGATGTAGTAGGAAGACCGGTGTGGTCGGTGATGAGGTCCCCGCTAGCTGACTCCTGTTGGTTTTGTTGAGGATGAATGAAACAATTATTTTGCTGTTCGTTACCAAGTACTGGAGTGGACTGGTCTTTAAGATGACGTCATGTTAATCTCGCATCGATAAAATCTTCGGTTTGTATTTACATTGTTTTCATAATGTGTAGCTACTGCGTAGATTAATTATTAATGTCTTCAGAGGTACATTACACAGCTGCTACAAATGTATATGTTCACTTTTAAGCAACTTTTGTCAATCAGACTAGAATGCAGCAGCGCTGAGAGCTACCTAGGTGAATCATACCCATTTTCAAACATAAAACAAGCATTAAAGTACTGAAGTGTTTGTACTGAATAGTATCTACGGTTATCAGTTTCCGGCAACTGTTTTCACGTTCTTCGCTTGCTCTGCTTGAGGTCAGTATTCGACAGGTTATAAAATTTTCATTTTTTTGGCGACGTTACGGTGACTCCTCTGGCTCAGGTAGGTGACCCGACTGCTCCTCTCTTGACTAATGTAGAAAAAAGTCATAGTAAATAAAGGTATATTGTAATATGAATAGAACTGTCATAAGTCGCGGATCACCTTCCTCAAGTGTAACCGAGATGTGGGCGACCGGCTGTGAAGGGAGCGGCTCTTGGCCCTCAGAGAAGGGACCGAGAAGTACACGGCCACATATGGCGTTTACGAAATTCCCGCCCACGCCCACTGGTGGGTGATGAACTACAAACCTTCTAATGATACTAGTTACGCAATCTGCTGTTTTTATTGGATACGGCTTTAATAAAACATAATAGATTAGTAAAACGTAATGATTTAAGGCCGCAAATGAATATATTGTGAAATGTTATTGTTCTACAAAGATCGTGTTTCGTACATTATAATGGATTGTACATTTGTGTTTCTTTTTGTGATAAATTTTTGAGGATTACATTTGATTCATTTAAGTAGTGTGTAACAGTATTTAAAGGTTCAGGTCTTGAAACAGGCGTTTCCTAACACCGAACTGTTGACAGTATCGATGCATTTTAATATAATTTGAGTAACGCAGAAAACCAAAATTTTTATTTATGTTTTCTTTCTTCTTTCTTCTTTTTTATTACCTTCCTTAAGTGATTATTGTTGTCTTACGCTACACGTTATTTCTGTTGCATTCATAATTCATATTAACTTGCAATGTACTCGTATATATGTATATTTGTCGGGGTGGAATCTTGCAAGTGAATTTTAAATCAGTTATCTCTAACCGATTGAGCTGAAATTTGGTATTCACACTTATTTTGAATAAGAATGCATG
>DWPT01001934.1:0-17280 GCA_018251895.1 Agathymus mariae mariae | reverse complement strand
GTTTTGTCAAGTTTCATGATGATTATTTGTTTTATGACTCGGAGACATCCGAACGAAATCGGAGGGGCCATTAGTTATTAATAAAGTCTGTTAATTGTAATCGCTTACAGCGTTTTTACCATTTTTTTAACACTCACACACTGCCATCCCCATACTACATTTTGTTGTGTTGTGAATTGTGTGTAACTTGGGCACAAACAATGACATGGACATCACACACAGCCATCACCCGCAAAACAAACAATTACCTGTCACATAAATGTATACTCGTGTCAAAATCAAATACAAGATATTTTGTTCGAACACACGAGATCAAGAGTGTCATCATAATTTTTTACCAAAATGCTTGCCATATTCATATTTAGACTTTTTCCATCTATTTTATATAGGGGCTAATTATTGTATTGTCTAATATTGATAATAAATTAAGGGATTATTTTTAGAGCGGTTACGTCTTATAAATCGATGAAATCCGGCTGCAGCACGAAAAAGCATGGCTCATTGTCACGTTCCGCCTGAACCGAGCGTGCAAGCGAGAGCGTGGATAAAGTGATAAAGGCACGATCGGCCTAAGCGTTCGGCTTGTGACGCATCTATCTGTCTTCCACTCCAACTGTTTTTCAACTGTTTATAAAGTGAAGTGAAAAGTTATGTGGTTTCCATTGTTTATTGTAACAACAATTTTTCATGAATGTTTTCTTATGACGTTATCACGTAAATTATTACCTCTAACGTTAGTTATTACCTCAGAAATCTTTAATTTATTGGATTTGGAAAATTTATTTTCAGGTGGCATATTTCCATCTTTGTCTCACTTAAATTAGTAAAAAAATACTTATGAATTGAACTTCATCTTCTTTAAATCGAAAATCTTTTTTTTTTTGTTAAAATATTTACTTTTTCTGAATTTAATAGAACTAAAGATATTATTTTAAATTAACACTGAATAATACTAATAATAAATAGGTTATGGTAGGTTGTGTAAACTAAATTTACTGATTAAATAAGACTAAAAATGGTGCAGGGACGATGGCCACCAGGTTTCAGGAGCCTTTCTTAAATTAAATATTTTACATTATGCACATATATCTATCGAACAACTCAACGTATGGCGGGTATCAATCATTACGTAGTGAACGTACCGCGGTTACTGAGTATGTATCATGTGTACGGTACTTTCGTTGTGAGAGTTTTCAAAAGGAGAGTGAATAAGCTTTACCATCAGGTGGAATTGCTGTCAAGCATTAAATTATTTTATGTAAAAAAAGCCTAAAATCATGTTTTCGGTTTAAAATAATAATAATATGTATTTCAAAATTTTCTAAAATTTTACCCTCTAGAGAAACGACCAATCCTAATTAAAAAAAGGCAAGTGTTAAAATAACATAAACCAACACGAATAAAGTCTAGTCTGAATAATATGCTTAATATTCAGGTGAATATAAATCGTTATTATATACAATTACATTAATAATATTAGTTAAATTAATAAATTATTGTAGAATCGATATACAGTTCTTGAACATATTTCTAAATATTTTTAATTACAATAGAGCTATTTCGCTTGTACCTTTACAAATATCATAAACTAAACTAAAATAAAACTTTACAAAAATATTAGGTTCAAACAAAGTTTGTCACATAGAGAACTTATCGACAAAAGTACAAAGTAGTTCGGTTATTATGGTTCGTCGTTGCATTTTACGGGATTGTTGTTGATTATTTGACAGCTAAACAGTAAAGAAATTTGGTCGCACGGCATAATATTTACTATTCATTTACATCGATATATTATGCTTACTGCATAAAGCATTACCGTTCCTTTTTAATTAAAAAAATATCATTTATCGTATTATAAAATTGATGAATTATTAATATTTATAATACGAAAATAGAAAAAAAAACCTGAATTATAATTTTTACCTTACTAGAGTTTGGCTCTTTAATAATTATCTGTACCGTATAATAATTATTGGCTTTGCTTGCAAAATGGACGTATCAATTGTTGTCACTGTTGTTTGATGTCAGTGGTTTAGTGCCGATATTGATAATTTAAGAATGTGTTATTAATGAAAGGAATATATTTTTTGCTATCATAAGCCAAAAAATCTAATATGAATAGTTGCCATTACTTTAATGTGATGTTCAAAAGTTGGTTTTCTTGATCAAGATGTTGTAAGGTTTAGTTTTTGGGTATCGGAATCACAATACCAAAGTATCCTGACAGGGTGTTTTGTTTCACTGCTTTCGGAAATATGAGTTCGACACAAGACTTCACCTGTATCTTTTGTAGCGAAACATTTGAGGACAAGGAAAGTTTGCAGGAACATTTCAGGTATGTTAAAAATAATTACACATTGATAAAATATACAATTCATGTATATATTGATTACAAACGTTGTTCAGGAAACACGGCGACCCGAAGTTTAACAATGTTACGAAGAACAAGAGTCGTTTTGAAAATGAGCAGTCTACGGGATGCGAGAAGTCCGAAGAAAATGAGATGGTCGGGTGTGATGTGTGTGATGAGACGTTCAAATCGATTTCGAAGGCCATTACGCATAAACACAAAGTGCACCCTGACCATGACGCCAAACACTTCTGCCCTTGGTGTGGAAAGCTATTTACAATGAAGGTAACAGACTGCACCTCTTTTCGATAACAAAAGCTTGTACACAACACGTGAGTAGAGGTTTGCTAGTAACTACATCTTTAAAATATTTGTTTAGTAGATTTTAATTTTGACCATTGTTAACAGCATTTATACAATAAACACATGCAGTCGAGCCACATCAATATAGCTAAGACAGATGAAACGGTCTACCACTGTGACAGCTGTGATGTGGACTTCTTCCTGCCATCAGCTATGTTATACCATAATAAGTTTTTTCATCGTCAAGATACGGAATTACCCTCAATTGGCCATTCGAAAAAAGTAAAGACATATAATCAGGTATGTGGGGTTCTCAAGATATTTAATATAAAAATACATACTAAGCATATGTTTGAATGTATGTGTCTCTGATGAGCATTTCATATACCTTTTACACATGTACATGTGACGTTAAGATGTCATAGCTCCCCATGAACATCTGTAACATTAACTGTTAACATTTTTTGCAATAATAGAACTAAAAGACATTGAAATACTAATAAATCTAGTTTTTTTAGAAATAGGTTGCTCTCAAAATCTAAATAAAGCTTGTCGATACTGTGTTAATGACCTCCAACATAAGGGATCCAATACCTTTAACTTTGCTTAATCATCAAAGTGGACTTTGAACAGGGCAATTTGCTTGTCCTTGCAATTAGCAATTTGGCTCACTGGAGTCCACAAGAAACTAAAAAAATAATGATATAATTTTGTATTGTCTTGCAGGAGTTGCTACAGATCTATTACTGTCCTTTTTGTGGAGAAGAGTACAATAATAAAGTAAATCTTCATGTGAGTAAATGTTATTAATTTTTAATTATTTTATTAACATAATCTACTTGCTCAAAATTATGTTTACTTGAAATGATATGAAATGTTAATGGTGATGTTCTGAAAAACAGTGTTTGATTGCTATACCCAGTGGGATTTTCTTTTTTTTGTAGAAACACATGGCAGATGACCACAGTGATGAAAATCAAAGCCCTGATGAAGTGTTAAGATGTCCACTTTGTGATGCTGTGTTCTACCACCTGGATGCGTTTGAGCTACATCTTAGTTTTCATTCGTTTAATGATATTTATAGTGATGAAAGGGATATGTAAATATACTTACTTATTTAATCTAAAATCATTGATTAAGCCTTTTATAATTAAAACATGAGATGGGGCTGGGGGTTTGAGAGCCAGTACTCACTGTCTTTCATACCTATTTCTCATTTCCTGGCTGACAACTCATCAGTGATACCTTTGGTCTTGCTGATGTCCATGGGCGACGATGACCACTTACCATCAGGTGGCTTGTCTGTTCATTTGTCAGCTATTACCATAAAAAAAAATGTATTTTACATTTACAAATTATACCTATACTGCATTTGAAGCAATCACTAGTTATGTTTATTTATAGAAAATTTATGAATTTCATTTTCACCCTCTTTTATAGCTTGAGGGGTTAGTTTTTCTAGATATTTAATTACTGAGAAATATTAGGTAAACCTGTAACTAAACTTGTGTTTGTGTGCTGAAAAAAAAAGTGTTTACTAAAGGTGTCCAAGCCCCAATGTTTGTAAGAGAACAAAGACTGCTCTATGTTTTCATTGTATAACCTTCACTATCCATTCATTTATTATCAAAGTAGAATACAAAAATATATTTTTTGTTTCAGCCCTGCAGATATAACTGATTTTTCATTAGAATCAGTACCTCCCATTGTAGAGAAAGTAGAGGAAGAAACTAAAAATGTTGAAAATGATGAAGGCATTGTAAGAGTGCATTTTATAAGAATTTGTTATTATTAATAACATTTCTATATATTGCTTTCACTGTAATCACTATCATTAAATTATAATTACATATCAAAATAAATACATATCAGTTCAACAAATTACATATCAATATAACTAGTACTTATGGACGCTGGTGATTTATAATAAAAAAGAAACAAAATACCTTGCTATAAATTCAGTAAATTAATTGCCAGTAAATTGAAGGGTACAAATGGGCCATCTGATGTCAAGTGGTCTTGCTCATAGATATCTTTAGTTCCAGAGGATTCTCAAATGTATTGCTGACTAAGTAATCTGTGACCCTGCCTATTCAGTTAGTAAAGAATCCTACTAGTGTACTTCAGTAGCATTAGACTTAAACATCCCAGTGATTGCCAATAAGACAAAATTGGGGAATTTTTCTCATCATTTGCTCAGCATGGAACACCACAAATAAATTGGACTCAAAGATGAGTACTCCCTTAGATGCTTAACAATTACAAATCTAGTAATGATATATATTTCTCTTCATTGCAGGATAAGTTTCTTCAATTAATTATGGATGAATCTCGTGAAAGTGGAAACAGTGACGGATTAGACAAACCAAAATCGAAAAAACATAAAAAACATAAGAAATCTAAAAAAGCAGCTATTACTTTGGATGAATTTCTGAATATGAATAAGGATGTTTTTGGTGATGGGTTAGATGTTCAAGGTATAGAAGAAGTACCCACTCAGCAAGTCTTGAAAAAATATAAGGGGAAGAAAGACAATATTGCAAAGGCAATTCCAGTATCTGCTATAGCTAAACTCAAGAAACAGGGTATTACTGTTAAAAGCAATAGTGGTCCAAATTCTCCCATATTAAAAACTAATAAAAACTTAATTATTAATAAAGCAACAAATATTGTCCCGAAACGAATACCAATTATAGCTACAGAAAAACCTAAAGCAGTTAATACATCCAGTGAGTTACTATCAAAATTATTAAATCAGGGAAATAATCAAATCAAAATAATTAAAATGTCTAACACAGAAAATTTTAATAAAGACAAATTATGCAACCCAACTGACATACAAGAAGCTACATCATCCAACATTAAACAATTAGCTTCTGGAGACGACATTTCATCGAACAGAAGTGATGCCGAAGTAACAGATGGAATTAACAACCATGAAGTGGAACAAGATATGAGTGATGTACAACCTAAAATACAGTTAAGTGACAAAAATATAATTAATCATGATGATTACTGTAATGAGAGCGATATGGAGGACAACACAAATTTATCACCACAAGAACCCGTTGGAACAACATCTATTAATGAAACTGATAACATCAGGAAACTTGAAAAATCTAACATAACTTTAGAACCTGCTGATATACAAAATAAATTACATCAAGCAGACATGAATTTAAGCGAAAACAATGACAGCTTAGAGAACAATGAAGAAGATATAGAAACAAATGCTAGTGACGGTGAAGATATTCCCAATGTCACACAAAATAGTTATAGCAAAAACTTAATTGAAAATTTTCAACAAAAAAGTCTACAAATACATAATAAATCATTAGAGGCGCTTAAACATTTGAGTGGTCTCATTACAATAAAACCTGCTCATAGTGTAGAAGATAAAAAAGATATAATGGAGGTAGATAAATTAGACGAACATAACGATATTGACGAAATCGATAACAATAAACGACTAAAAGTTGATAGAATGCTAGACAAAAATGTGCAAAGCGTGCCTTTAAATAAACCTAATATTCTTCAGAAGAAGTTAGAAACTCCATCAAAATCCATAGACGCATTAAAAACTTTAAATAAGCAATTGACAATAACACCATGCGTTACCTCTACTACAAAATGTAATGAAGAGAGTGAAGATGATGAATTAGACAGTCATATAATGAACGAAAACTTAAATACCTGTAATAAAAATATGATTAATGAAAAAGATAATGCAAACTTTAAAACACCAATGTTGTTAACAAAGCAAATAAATGCATCTGCGAAACCTAACCATCTATTGGATGCTAAGTCACCTATACATATGAAAAATCTTCAAAAAGGATGCATCAAGGAAGAAGATAACACAAAAAACACCTTTAATATCGATATTTTGAAACGACTTACAAATGTGACTGCAAAACCCATCTCTAGAGTAGCAAACAATTCAGAAATAAACAGTAACCAGTCTGATGACTCCCGAATGTCAGTTATGCAAAAGGTTGAAAAAAATAAGCAGATAGATCAGGATATTGAAATTTTTAATGTAGATGACTCTGATAGTGATCAGGATTTTTCTGACGAAGAATCTGAACATCAGCTAATAGAAAATACCCCAACGAGTATCGACACTAAAACTACTGCTTCAGCTAATAATGTATTGAAACATCTAAGCAAAAACATAACTGTAAAATCGACTAACATACAGAATAAAACTATTTTGAATATTAAAAAAGAGATACCGAGTGATAGCTCGAAGGACACTTCAGATAGCGATTTTCAGAGTTCAAGCAATAATGATAATAATTATATATCTCAGAATAAACATACAAATATGAACCTCAACAACACATTAAAAAAACTAGGAAATAGTATCTCAATAAAATCTCAATACTCATCACCTGACGCACAAAAAAATCAAATGCTTCATAATGAAGATATAGATGATAACTTTGATATGAATGATGAAGGAAGTGATTCAGAAAATACTAACCAAGTAAAGATTACAGAGATGCCTGAAGATGATGAAGGTTTACACAGTGAGAACGATATGGAATACAACGAAAATGTAACTGTACAGTCCCCTCATGCATCCAATAGTGAAAATGAAGAAGAAACTCACAATTCTCAGTGCGACGAAGAAGAATTTCATGACATTGAAAAACAAATTAAAACAAACACATTATCAAAAGAAAACGCGGCATCAAAATGCTTAGATAATTTTAAAAGAAAAAATAAAGAATTAACAATTAAATCCCTCAGTGACAAAAATACCATATTATCGCAAACTGATCCGCCTCGGAAGAAACAAGAGGAGGCGATACGTGTTACAAATAAAGTTTCCAAAGATAAGTTTTCAAAACAGATGCGAGCTGTAGAACATCAAGATGGTGGCAGTGAAGTGTTAACAAAGAATATAAATCAATTTGCTGCAACTTCTTCGAGCCAAAAAGTATCGAATCAAGTAAACACAGTTAAAACTGTAAAGACTTTTCAATCGGAAACAATCATTGAAGAAATAACCACAACTGTAACAAAAACTATAAGAACAATAAACCAGTCTTCAAAGCAAGTTGCCAAAAATGCAAATACTACTGTTTATAAACCACGTCTAATGGTAGTAAATCAACAAGCAAAGCCATTACAAGGTACGACAGTAAGGAACGCACCAACCGTCGGTACTAAAATAAGAAATGCTACTCCTTCCCCAAGACTTCCCACGGTACCTCCTTCAAAATCTTTAGGACAATTCGTTCCCGTACGACCACAAAACCAAATAGTACCGAGACAACAGGGTATGACAAGGCTTAATGCACCTGGACCTTCAAACATTAGAAAAACATCTCCTCAACTGAGCGTTCAAAAACCTGTGATAGGCAAGCCATTGAAGATATCGCCTTTAGCTATGAATAAAACAGTAAAGAGGGCTCCCGAAAGTACAACTGCGCATTTTAATTTTAAAAAACCGAAAGATTCTTCGAATCCATCCATGGATTCATTTGATGATAATAACGACGACACCATGGCCAATTATTCTTCTGCATCCAGTAGCAGGTCGGACTTTAGTACTACCGCCACAAAAATTGTGAAAGGTAAATCTGTGGTTACAGCGACTCAGGCAAGATCGGAACAACATTCGGAGCAACATATCACAAAACTAAACAATATGGCGGGACTTAAAATTGTTAGGACGAGTGCTAAGCAAGCCTCTCAGATTGAAACCCAAAACAATATAAGTGCTGCCAAACGTACTACTATGGATGCTATAGAAAAATTACAAAAACAAGGTCTTTTAATTAAAAAGCCTCGTATAGAGGAACCTGACGAACACTACAATTCTGATAGTGAAGAAGGCGAAGAAGATTACGAGGAAAATGATTAACAAGTAATTGATGGAACAATTGGTAAAGTACTTCAGGCTGACATTAATCAGAATGTCTACACTAAAATAAACCGCAGAAATGAAAATCAGATTTTTTTGATTTATTACTAAGTGTACAAGATTTAATTGATTTTAGTGCATTAGTAAAATTAATTTATTTTGATATTATAAATATTAGAGGATAATTAAGTTTAATTAATAAGAAAAATTAATTGTAAATAGTGATTTTTAGTAAGGTAGTTAAATGTAAATATTACAATACTTATGTATATAGCGTGTTGCCTATTAGCCTACTAATAATACAATTCTGAAACAAGCAATAATTTGCTAATAAACAACACCAGGAAATGTTTACAAAGTCACCTATTCGAAATAACTAGTTAATACTATTAAGTATAGACTGAAGATTTCTGCTTGCCTGAATGCAAATGTTGTTTGTCGTATGATAATAAAACGTTAATATGTTATGCTCGTTGAAACCTTACTTACGATTAGCAGTTTTTATAGGGACAACACGAAAACAATATAAAATATATTGAGACAATATTATGTCAATTGTTGGTGTTTCTTTATACCTTTCTTTAATATTTGATTTCGAATATTTTGGATTATTGTGTTATTACCTAGTTTTATTGCTAAAATGTTATGAGTAATCTTATAAAACACGCGATTCCTACTACTTTGTTGTTCTTGTTGCTATTTAAAAAATCTGCTTGCTCATTACAGGCGATTAATTCCTTTCGAACCATTTGTACATTGTTTTAATTGTACATTTACAATTGACTGATATTTAATAAAAATTTATACATTTTCATTGCTATTGGAAAACCTTTGATTTGACTTCCGGTTAAAAGATTTATCGTGTATTAGTTAGCTTTGTTCATTATTTTTAATTTGCTACTAAAACATGTCTCCTAGTTATTTATATGATTAAATAACTATTGCGTGGGAAGTTAGTTCGTGTTTTACTTTTATGTATCCAAAAAGATAAAATCTACCAAGTATTTACTAACATTTTGGTCATGTACTGCTTTCATTCTTTGGTTTATTGTAATTGGTGGATGTAGTAAAAGCGTGCTGGCAAAGTTATCGATGGCTTAGTTATGACCAATCGTCAGTCCCGAAAACATCCGCAATAGCTCGTCTGTCGGCATTCTACTTAATGTATTTACACATTTCAATTTCTGATTCTACCAATCAACATCGAACGGCGCGCCCGGTGAATATGGGTCCATACATGCAAACATTCCTGCCATACACTTGATACATTCATTCCAGTCATCATCCTTAATATCTTGTACTAACTTAAATTGGAATAACTTGACTGCGTGAATGTTCCTGTATGGTTATTTATATAAGTGACAAGAATGTTCAGGAGTTTACTAAGTTAGTGCGTTTTGTGTGTGCGAAGACTACTTTGCCACTTACCATCGGGTATTTTAGCTAATCCCTCACTTAAAAATACAGTGAAATATTCATTTGGAGTGTATGCAATTTTTTTTTTATTTTTTGCACAAAAAATAACGTAAGCAGATTTAAAATGTTTGTATTTATTGTTGTCACCAAATCTATGGCCACGCTTAGAGCATTAGATTTCCGACAATATACATACTGTTATTCATATAGGAAATATTTTTTAAGATATTGATCTAGCCTTTAGTGTATAATTTTATCAATAACTTAGATAAGACTGGCAACACTGAGACATAGCGGTAGTTCCCTGGATCCGATTTTGATCCGTTTTTATATATCGGAGAGACTCTAGCTACTTTTAGACTTTCTGGAAACGACCCATTGGTCAAATTTATTTATTCATGATTAAGTTTTTAAGTATTTTAGAGCTTTGATGCTTATACCATCAATTCGGGAACTCGTATTCATGTCTAAGCTATCTATAATTTCGGAGACATAGTGAAAACTCAGAAACCTCATGCCGTTCAGTGTTCAGGCTAAGATATGGCACCGTGTAAGTATCTTTAATATACCATTTAGATTGAATTTTATTACCTAATTGTGTTCCTATATTTGTGAAAAAAGAAATCATTAAAAACGTCACATGGATTTGATACCACAAGTCCACTTTCAGTTTTCAATTTTAAACGACCACTACTATTTATAGTCTTATTATTTACCAGTTTACTGATTAGATTCCACATTATTTTGCTTTTTTGTTACATTTCAAGAACACTCCGTGAAAATATTTGTTTTTCTTATTGTACCTATTTAATAAGATTTCTCTTTTAACTTTAAAATTTGCTTCAAGTTCGTGCTTTAGTTTGCTCCATAGTTGATTTCTTTCATCAATTTCTGTTACTATTTGTCTATTTGTCCACTCCTTTTGAGGTTCATTATTTTTTATCATCGTTTTGTTATGATTTACCATTTCCTTTATAAATTCGTCTAAATGTCTAAAGTAGTGGTCTTCATTTTCAAATACAGCGGTTTCAGTCATACTGTATAGTGTTTTTTGTGGTAGTGGTAGTACACGTTTTAACTCAATGCATATGTTCTTTGATTTGATTTCTATGATTTACTAGCGATGATTCAATTAGTGCGGAATGAATGTTGTGTTTAAGGTTGGCTTATGGTCAGTCGTTTTGGTGGTGGCCGTTTCCCAGTTCACGCTGTATTAATTATAACTATTAATAATTGTAGTCACTAGTGCGCAAAGCACTTGTCTGTAATAAATATTTTTAAACAACGACTCCACATATTTATAGTCCTTATTAGGTAATTTATTATGTAGCTTATTAATTCTTGTTCAAGTCATGAGTGACATGACCTTTTTTTGTGTAAAAAAACGTAATTATCATTCTAATGAAGTTGATTTACTTTAATTCATTAAGATATCCAGATCGGAAACGGACACACCTATTAGACCAATCAGCGTTTATAGCAATGGCAGAAGATATACAGAACCTCTACGGAGGTCTTCTACATAATTTTACTGCTGACGCTACCAGATGGTACCACATGGATGATGACGACAAACGAAGCAAACAATGCGGTTTTAAATGAATTTGTTGTCTGCTCAAGCTACCTTGTTTTATTCAGCAGTATGTGACACAATCAAAGTTGGTTTGACTATTCCAGCAACAGCATGTAGCATTGAAAGTTCATTTAGCATGTTACGACGTGTCAAACAAGACGTGTGACTGCTCAACGATGGTACGCGAGGCGAGGTTACGCGGCCCTTGCATGCTTAGTGTTCACAGGAAAAGAGTAGAGGAGGATACTGAATTTATTGACAATGTTATGAACAAATTTGGACAGCAAACTAGACGCTTTCAGTTTTTATTCAAAAAGTAACTAAAAAAAAAAAATACTACGTACATTTTTCCTGACAGGGGGGGGTGCAAGTGCACCACCTTGCACCCTGCTGCAAGCGTCCATGCTATTGGCATATCTGCATCATCCAAGTTAGTAAAACAAGTGATAAAATTCAAATGAAACAATAATAAAAAACTACATCTGACAAATTTATCACGGGACGATGTTGTAACAACGCTGGTGTTAATGGGCACCAAACGGTTCCACAGAATTTAAATCAACCTCGACTTTCAAGTCAACGGGCGAGGTAATGCCCAATCACTCCAGAGAGTCCATGTAATTTGTTACCTGGGTTTCATTTCGCAGCCTTGGTAGTACATAAATAATATCTGTATGTCACTTCTATCGAGGGTCGAGAGGCATGCGTTTTTGAAGCCAAGGTTCTTAGACTAGACAAGGTTCACTACCCTCCGTAAACGTGATCCCACTGCAAGAAACGTCTCCTTTCTTTGGCCAACAACACGCGTTGCTGTCCAAAGAGCCAGCCAGAGAGGAGTTAAGATGTCCATGAATATGGACGCAATTACCGTTAGGCGGCGTGTCAACTGTGCTGGCTGTCACCGTAAAAAACCGCTATTGCCAAGACATTTCTCCATGAAATACCAAGCCACTCGATTTATTAGTTATGACGCCAAATAATTCTGTACTTGCATTTCCTTTTTTTTATTAGTCTTTTATCTGATTTACTTTGTTCTGAATTTTCAGTTCAGATCTCATTAATAAAAAACCATGCACTTTAAATGCTGTATTTACAGAGTAGACAATAAAATAACATAACAATAGTATCCTTAAAAAAGACGGAGAATATCAAAATATGAGTTTGCTGATTTCATATAAATTGATATTTTACATTTCCTTGCTATCACTGTTAATCGATCACAATCATTGATACATTCCATTATTCAGACTTCGTTTCCACTTTGTTATGTCTCCATTTCTGATCCTGCAATTTTAAATACAAATATTAAACCGCGTGATTGCACATGTTACCATCGAAGAACCATATGAAACGTTTTAAGAGGACTGGACAATTGAGATATTTCTATCCCGGTAACATTATTGAATTTTGACATTTTTACATCTTTAAAACAATAAACGCACTCAAACTGGCAACACATCTACGAATCATAAGTGGACATAAATATGCGTTGAAGTTATTTTGGACCAATCATTGGATTAACGAAGAGTTCGATCATTTTCTCTTCGAGCTTGAAAAGCCACTAGGCATGTATCATAGAGACCAAATAATATTTGAATCCTCTTTATGTTGCTACCTAACATTTAAAGTGAAAAGACAAAATATTTTTTTATATAAATAATAAAGAATTAACTGGAAAAGTAATGTAAATGGTTATGCAATAACTACAGTGCTACAAATTTCTCAAAAAAGTAAGAATTTTTATTCAAATTTTATTCTGTATTATGATGCTCATATTATAGAGCGAAAGAGAAAAGTTAAATAAAAAACTACAATCAGATTAATAAAGATGTAAACAAGAAACTTGCGACCCCGCAACATAAAGTCTCTATGGCTTATCTTACCTTCTGCTCGCCGAGGTGTAACATGCACAGTATAAGAAGAGTGTACTTTAATTAGCTTGTAGACTACTATTGTGGTACAAGACGTGAGGCTCAATCTTTTGGTAGGTAACTGTCATTCGTGCTATTATAAATAAAAGTAGCTCTGAGTAGTCTATTCTAAATACAGTGTAAAGTGTAACTTAAAAAGTATTTGAAATGTATTCAGCCAAGAGCGGTGCACAATTCGAACCGTAAATCCAATAGAGGGATAGTGTAAATATTTATTTTTCTGTTATTGATCTAGATATTTCAAATATATTCTTGTATTTTGTATTTGTTTTGTTGTTTTGCGTCATTTAAAGTATGTACAGAGTCTGACATATGAAATTTTACCACCACCAATATTCCACACCAGAATACATCGTTAATGAACGTTTCTTTTACGTGCACGTATTTTTAATTTTTACACTGTAATTTCACTTAGCGATTTTATTTTTGAAAGGCATCGATCCCGTTACACAAAAATATCAACATTACATTTTACTACCTTGAGACTCAACTATTAATTTAAAAAGTTTGTGTACATTCTTATTTTTTAATCTTGGCCTGCAACATCACATCTAGCTGTAACTTTCCCAAAGCGAGTAGACAGACGTCCAGCATGAAGCATCGGTCACGTACCAATATCGCGAGTTCGTTTGACAGCCGGTACGCGATAGCTCGCAATTTGTAGCGCAGTTTCAAGCCACTTTGCGTTTTCTTGCGCAAAGTCTGTAGTATTGTGTACATATTGAAGCTGTGCAACGTAAGGAACAAAGCCGCTAGATATGGCACCTGTCAATAGTCGGAAATAAATCAATGAAAAAATAAAAACAACATAATCATAAAGTCGCAACTAAAAAACATTTATTCAGTGTTACATATAAAATAAATAATAGGCATAATCCGTTATACATTGTTATACAAAAATGTAAATTAAAATATATAAAGCCACTAAACACTATTTTAATTATTAGACCCATTAATAAAAAAAAAATGTAAACCAGATCTTGTTTAACTAACACGTTACAATATTCGAACTTAACACGAATATTTATAACACTTGTTTCCGTGTAACCTACTCACAACTTCCCAAATCCTTTACATGTTCCCAATAGATAATTTCTAACACTTATAACAAAAGCGTCATAAATATATTTCATCGGCGAGTGACTTATATGCGAATACAACCCAGTTTTACGAAATATAAGCATTATTATTTAAAATGACAAACAAAAAATGCCATTAAATTATGACTAGTGCGTGAAGTGAATTACTTCCCTTTAATAAATGGAACAACGGTTCGTGTCGGAAAAGACCTAACATTTATTTGTATTTAACTAGAAGTTAAATAATGAAGGTCATTAAGATATGATCATGACCAACCATCTGATAGGTTATCTTTTAGATAACATGATCATCGATTTACTCCTCAAAATTCATCTTTTAACTCGATAAATATAATAGCTCTAAACACAAATTATGCAATTTATGTTTGCACTGGTAGCTTCGTAGTTTGAAGATTGGACTCACACGGAAGATTCCAGTTCGAGTCCTGCTCGCACCTGCAGGTTTCCAAATGATGTACGTGTTAAATATTATTTGCTTTAAGGAAAACACTGCGAGGAAACCTGCAGACGAGAGTTCTTTACAATGTTCAAGTCTAGTCTGCCAACCTGCACATGGTCGGCGTGGCGGACTATGGCCTTAACCTCCTCTCATCTTTGTGAGAAGAGGCCCGAGTCCAGCCGTGGGACACTTATGGGATGTAGGATGAAGAATAAATATAACAAGTTAATAAACATTAAGTTGCTGGAAAAACAGTACGATAACGGTACGCAACACAGGGGCAGAGAAATAATATATTGAGACACTTTTTTCAGGCTTACATATTCGTATTTAGACTTATTTTACCCGAAAAAAGCAAACATATTGACAAATCACGTACCTACTGCTGTTAAGTTTGAGTGTGAGGATATGGTAACATTGATTTGTAATGTATTCCTAAATTTTAACAATAACAAACGCAATAAAAAATATTGGGAATCTCAGCTTTTTAAAATTATTGTACATTAAAACTTGTGCTTTTATTTTACAAGTTCAATTTAATTGTTATAGAATATTTAGTAGATGTACACAGAGATGTAAAATACGACAGCGTAATTATGATATTCCTTAAATTATTATGATGACAGAAATATTATTTATGAGGTGCCATCTGTACAGGTTAAAGTAGTGATTTCAATTTCACCTGCACCAGTTTCTAGAACACCCAATTTATAAGATTCACAATGTCACCTGCACCAACGTTTGTGAAATTATCTACTTATATTAATGTTTACTACGAATCTTAGCTATTATTTAAAAACTATAGATTTACTTGTTTAAAATTATCCACCAACACAACCAAAATGTATTAACATATTTGATATAATATTGAATCAGACAAATAAGATCGCAAACATCCGTCGCGGTACGGCTGAGCTGAAAGTCCGTGTGTAAGCATTCGTTTTAAGTGAGCTAAATAAAAATTAATGCTCATACACCTTTCATTGAGTAAAAAATTGTACCGAGTTATGAACAAAACTAAGCTTTTATGATTGCAATTATCTTTGTTAATGCTGAAGGCGTATTCTCTACTTCTTATACCTAGTACATTAAAATCTATATACTTTTTATAGCAATCACTTGTAAAAAGTTTTTTTAAACCAATCATATTATATTTTGTAATTACAACTTTTTATAGGCCAAATCTGCTGAAAGCGACACATTCGAAAGAAAAGAGATTCATTTACTGTAAAAAATATGTGCAATAGAAGCATCGAAATACTTTTACCAACATTATTCACACAGACAAATAATACAATCTACTAACAATAAGTTTAGAAAGCATATATGTTATTTTTACAAGGCAAAAACATCGTGCGTATGAACACTACTTTAAGTAAGGATAAAAAATAAATTAACACACCACTTATATAAGTGGCAAATGGTGCCAATGTGCAATACTTTTTATTTTAAGAAATGGAATTTTTTAAAACAACTCAACAGTAAGCAAATTGGCCAATTTCGCTATCCCTCCCGTAACGTAGGAATCTCACTGACGATATTTATTTACGGTTTCATGCTAATGCATACAATACATAAGTAATGTAACGGAAAATTTTAAAACTAAATACATTCCACTTCCTTTATTATTTAGATAATATTTTTTATAGTTCATCAACACAGGAATCTAATTTTTATTCATAAAAAAACTAATAAATGCATTTCTAAAAAGCACGATTACAAAATGACGCCCGACTTAGTAAAATTTATACTTTTATTTGTGACTACCCAAAACTAATTCATTTTTACAATAACTAATTGTTTAAATGCAATCAATAAATGACTTACCAAATACTTTAATTAAATATTTAATTGTATAAGTTTTTATTAGAGACACTGAATCATGCTGTAAAAACCATATTTGTCATGTTTAGCTTTTCTCGAAATTGTGCAGAAGTGTTAGAAAAAAGCAATTCCTAGTTCTTAAATATTAACGAGTTTCAGATTCTCAATAAACATTTATGAACTGAGCTATTAAGAAAGCTTACCAAGAACTTAAATGGACGATCGCACATTTATCTATACATTATAATAAAATTATAACTGATCGCGTTCTGTACATGAACGATATATGAGAAAAACGATTATTAGGGTCCTTTATAGATTTATTATAACAGAATAGAACACAAAACAACAGTTGTTAACATTTTTGTGTGTTTGTCTGTTTCTCTGTGCGTTTGCCCCTAACATATGAAGTTCTACAAAGCTCTGTTTACGTATTGTTTGCTCAACAGATTCAACGCCGTCGTGCACA
>DWPT01001933.1:0-17281 GCA_018251895.1 Agathymus mariae mariae | reverse complement strand
ACGCATCAGTGATACTTTTGGTCTTGCTGATGTCCATGGGCGACGATGATCACTTACCATCAAGTGGCTCGTCTGCTTGTTTGTCAGCTATTACCATAAAAAAAACATAAAATTTTGAACGTAAAGTAATATTTTAATAATTCTACATTAAAATATTTTAACATAGTTAAAAATTCTCATAGAAAAAAAAAACTATGTTTGAAACTAAACAATAATTAGTTGTTTATATTACGTAATACAAATACCATCTTATCTATGTGATTATATATATTATGTATAACAATGATACAATATTTTGTGTAGTAACATTACAGTACAAGAAAACTGTTTTAGGGCAAGATAATATTGGATGGTAAAGATATAAATGGATCACTGATTGACATGGTAGCATCCACACAGAACTCTTCAAATAACAATAATGTCATTAAGTTTGGAGATAATAGCAGGTACTAATTGTGTTTATAAATATATTTGAAGATAATCACAGAAATATACAACTGAATATTATAATAATATAGTGAGACAGATAGGCAAATAATTGAATTGTACATTTAATAACTGGTCATAGACTAAACAAACATATTGAATTTCATAAAAAAATTTAGTAGAACAGTTTTATATTTGTATAAAGATTGAGTTGAACATAGTTTACTAAATTAAAAAATCTGTATTAAATGCTTCTATATTGACAGTGCAATCAGAGGGTACCAGCATGAAAAATTGAGACCGTTGGATGTTAAAGCACCGTCACAAGTAGTTCTTGAGGTTACCGACTCTGACATTATATTTACTGCTGAGACACACAACATGCCAACAGCTGTGGCACCATTCAGTGGAGCTACAACAGGCACTGGAGGACGTATTAGGGATGTGCAGGGTGTGGGTCGTGGCGGACATACCGTGGCCGGCACCGCTGGGTACAGTGTTGGCAATCTGTTCATACCTGGTATGTACATTTTAAATTTTTTTGTGGCTATAGTTGACATATGCGCAGATATGCCTGATGGTAAGTACTAGTTACTCATGCACATAGGTAGATTTGGACTTAAAAATGCCAAAATTATTTAATGGCAATTTAGCTTTATAAAGATATGTAGATATATTTACTTTAAGTCTGATATGACTTCACGGATATCTACTTGAACTGACAAATATTTTGACACCACTAGAAAAGCTCGATAATAACTATAATTTAGTGGAACGAACTCTGATTGTGACTAATCCTCAGCGTCTCTGCTGTTGTTTGTTTCTCGAAAAACACTTGTTTATAAATGGTTTTTTTGGTCCCGTTTTAATTCCTAATCTACATATATCGACGTCCACTGTCCACGATTCTGTGATAGAAATACAATATAATCACGTCATAGTTTATTTTAGATGAAGAGAGTTCGGTGACCCTCATGTGTAAGTACGATTCAGATGAAATTGGGTTAGTGCAGAGTTCTGCGACCTGTTGACCTCATTGACCTGGCACCCATGGCTCATTCGTTGTTCAACAAAATGTATACCATGATTGTCATTCATTCAAGTAGTCATAATTGTTATTTATAAATCGTTTTTTCAAAGATCTCTAAATTTCAGGTTATGATCTGCCATGGGAGGACAAGAGCTGGAAGTATCCGAATAACTTTGCAACTCCACTTCAAATCATTATAGAGGCCAGTAATGGTGCGTCTGACTATGGCAACAAATTTGGGGAGCCTGTTGTTGCAGGTAACACTTCAATTTAATTATCTTTATAGATAGAATCTAAAATATAAATCGAAACATACTTTATGTTTTAAATACAGGGAATCGAATTGTGCTTTGTACATAAATATGCATACAATAATTGTGAATAATTGTGATACATCATTCAAATTCAATTCTTAACGAATTTAAATGATGTATCTATGTGATGTTTACTTAATGATTTGTGTTTTCAAATTCGTCTTATTTGCCATACAGGGTTTGTCCAGTCTTATGGGTTAAAGAATGCTGCTAATATTAGAGAGGAGTTCGTCAAACCAATAATGTTTAGTGGAGGCATTGGATACATGCCTCACAATATGATCAAGAAGAACAAACCGGAAAAGGGTAAGAGAGACAGAATATAACTCCATAATTACAAACATTTATACTTCCTTTTTTTTATAACGAACATTTCCAACCTTGTGTCGCGATAATTTTTCAGTTAGTCAGTCAGTTAACTTGACAGAGTAATTGTATTTAAATAGTTGTATTGTTTGAATTGAACTTCTGTGTATGTAATTATTTGAAATAAATATTTTCTAAACATATATTTTATGTAGCTATCTTTTTATATTAAACATTATCACCTGTAAAATACGTTATTACGTGTCGGGATGCACGGGTATGTCAAATGTAGTTAGTAACACACCACAGCACCATTTAACATTTCGTTTTTAAAGAGAATTCTTCGCTTCCGTATTCGAATGAATAACGGGCGGCCCTGCCCTATATTATATATATACTGCTTTCCGGGTTTTCCAGAATTCTATGCTTTTCTCGTTCATTCAACATTTCTTAGAAAACAATAGAACAATCGATGACGCAGCTTTTAAAATTCCGTTTATGCGATATTCGGTCTAATGTACGAGGCACGGGGGGCGAGAGTCGCGTAATATGTTCGGGGTTTTGTGGCACCTATTGTTCTGATTTTTTTATTGTTTGCCGCAGAACTTTCGCGAACCTTCGTAACCGTATGAATTGTTAAATAATATAGCATATGTCAATTATTTGGCAACTTTAAAATATGGGTATCATCATCCACTTTAGGGTTTAAAAGCGGTACTGAGGCTTCTAGTCCCGTTTTTTTTTTGGTACTTTTGGGACTTTTTTGTTTCGGGTATTTTATATTACATATTCACTGCTAATTGATAAAGAAACAATACTAGCGCCAAAATAATTATTAAACAGTGTTATCATAAAGTTAGGGTACTCAAAATTGCATATAACATCGCATCGCATCGTTTGACTTCGGCTCTAGCTCGCCCCACTTCGCGCCGCAACGTGTTGCTCGCTCGGACCTTCTTTCTTCAATCGTTTACATCAATCTGTGTTGCCTTATGGTGTCCCACTTACCTTACTTATGGTGTCCCACTTACTTACTAACCTAACCCACTTATTACTTCCTATGTTTATGTCGAATTTTCGAATAATGGACGACTTACAGGAATGCTTCTAGTGAAGATAGGAGGTCCTGTGTACCGTATCGGCGTGGGTGGTGGTGCAGCCTCCTCCGTGGCTGTACAGGGAGGAGGCTCTAGAGATCACGCTCTAGATTTTGGTGCCGTACAAAGAGGTATGTTCTTATTGCTACATCTAAATAGAAACCTTTAGGAGAGAAGGGAAATATACGAATTCGCGCGATTTTAAATTTATTAGTCGATCATTGGTTAGGGTTTGTTTTTAGTCAAAATGAGATTGTAAGTTCGGATTTGCACAAACTTTGATAGTTTAGCTTGATAATCTACATGCAGGGTTTCAATACAGGTGATGCTGAAATGGGCAATCGTTTGAACAGAGTGGTCAGAGGTTGTTTGGAGGCCGCAATCAATCCTGTTGAATGTAAGTATTACTTAGTATTGTAGATTATTTTAATCTGTAAATTGAAGTAGCAAATGGACCAAAAATTAGTTTTGGCGAAGTGGCCACCACGGCCCTCGATATATGACCAGTTTCAAATAAAACATTTGTCCTATTTACGTATATTCAAAGAAGTATCGCTAGAAATTATTTTATCAAAATGTGAGCAAGTATGGTCCCGTCTTCTTTCTGGCTTACTTCTTGGCTTCTTACTGGCGTAGATGCGTTAGTGATTTCGTGACGTTCCGACGTATCACGATGAGAATGGAAAAGTGCGCAGTTTCAAGATATTCCGCGAGTATCACATACAATAAAAATGAAATGAGTTGCATATATTTTTTATAGTAACCGCCTGCTAACGAATATACAGATGAAATAGCAAACAAAGTTGTGGTATCAAGACGGACGTGAAGCGAAGAGGGAAGCGGTAAATGTGGCGTCTAGCACAATGTTTCAGCAAAAAATGGCGTGGTCCCACCTTATGTCAACCCTAGGAAAAATATAACACCATTATTATTATTTCTTAGATCGGTGAGGGCTGTCTTTTTGTAGCCGAATAGATTTTCAAATCAAGTCTCAAAAACCCACCGTTAAGTTGAATCGTAGGATGTTCATGTTCTTAGTGAGGCGTAACTAGATTCCGTCTAGTGTGCGGATTTTCCGGTGAGTTATTGTAATGCACTCGTAGAGGATTTAGATCGACGGTTTCTCTGCTTGGCTGCGTTATCTACAAGTTGCAGTGTAGCTTAAGGCAATTGTGTGTAAGTGTTCATTATGCTTGCAATGTTCAGTGCGCAACCAGCTCGATTATACCGTGTTGAGATAATTGAAATACTGTATTGTCTTAGCTATACACGACCAAGGTGCCGGAGGCAACGGCAATGTACTGAAGGAACTGGTCGAGCCGGAAGGCGCGGTGGTGTTCACCAAGGAATTCCAGCTCGGAGACCCCACTATTACCACGTTGGAGCTGTGGGGTGCGGAATATCAGGAGAATGACGCTTTGCTGTGCAGCCCAGAACGCAGGACTATCCTTGAAGGTACTTTTGTAGTGAGTTTTATTTAAACGTGGTTTGAGATGCAATTAATAGGTAGTAGTTTCCCATTCAAATTATGCTGACATTTTTAATATTTCAGAGATATGTGCGTATTTCAAATAATAAATAACCATAATGTGCTTAAATATGTGAAATCCCCTAATCTGGTTACGACTAGCGTGATCTTATGACTTCATCGTTCCCATTGAGAGACGAGTAATTGTTTTAACCCTGCATTTTCAGACATTTGTCGTCGAGAAAGATGTCCAGTATCTTTCGTGGGAGAGGTAACTGGAGACGGCTATATGAGCCTCGTAGAGGATACCTTCGAGCGTACCTACTTGAGTAGAGAGAATCGTCTTAAACCCGAGATTAAATCCAAGCTACCATATGACTTGCATTTAGAGGCTGTCTTAGGTGAGTTCGATAGATGTATTTTAGTCTCGATATTAAACCTGAAATACTTGATGTATTATTATGTTTGGTTTCTATCTTTCCGTAGGTCGTATTCGTTTAGTATTGACGATAACATCTTCTTTCAGGAAACATGCCACAAAAAACGTTTGATTTAAAACGGGATAAGAGGACAACGTTGCCGCTACGTTTGCCGCGCGACGTCACCGTTGAGATGGCGCTCGACAGAGTTCTGAGGCTTGTTAATGTTGCCAGTAAACGATATTTGACTAACAAGGTGAGATACATTGAACAGTCCATATGTGTACTAGATAGTAAGGAGTACCGGGGGCGTTCTTACGACTAAATAAGTAAAAAGGACAGCGTCGCTTGATATTGGTTTCCGAAATCATCAAATATGCGTTACCTACATGTTTGTCTAAGTTTATAAACGTTTTGTATGCATCGACCAGAGAGTTGTACGACAAACGGTCTATATGTATAGGACAATCACCGCTTATATTTTATTTATAAAATAAGAATAATTGTATTGTATTAAATGTGAATGTTTTAATTTAACATTTATTTTGATGTGTGGATAATTTACAATTTAAATCGATTTGAGATGGCGCTGTCCAAACAAAAATTTTGTCAAATGTATATGGATAGTAAATCGTAAATAATTAACTTTTCATGAGTATTAACATTTTTTTAATTTTACCAGTCTGGGATGGAGTGAAGTAAGTTATATATAATATGTACTTTTCACACACTATGTCGAATAGTAAATGTCATGTTTTTAAATACCAAAACTATCTCTCAATCGTATAATTAGTTAAGAAGTTACTTGTAATAACAACAAAAGCATCAAAATGTGTGTATATATCAAATACCAACTGCAGTACAGTTTGGGGCTGGTTGGGGCTCTACTCCACTCCGAGGCAATAAGTGACATCCATCACCATTGAACAGCGCGGTACTGTGGTCCACAGCTGCTTAGTTGTGAGAATAGGAGACACGGTTAACATCACTATTCATTTTTTTTTACTACTATGTCGTAGGCATATATTGGTAAATCTTTATTTACCTTCTTTATAACCATATTTCTGCAAGGATTAACAATTTTACAATCGTTTGAAACGTTACGGGTTTTATGATATTTCTCGTAGTCTTATAGACATTCAGAATATTTGTTGTTTTAGATTTTCAATACATTTCATAATTTAGAGGAGATATAAAAACGTCTAAATATAATTATATTCTGGGCCACAATAAAATATACGGACGACCTGTTATGCACTGATAACAATTACAGTAACGATAACAAATAAACAACCTATAGTTTCGACTGGCACGTATGTCTTATACGTCTTACGTATGTTACAATATTATTATTTAATATATGTTGACGAAAACTTATATAGCGGTTAGTTATTATAAGAAATACCATCGTGCAAAGCAAAAAGATATGTATTTTCGCGCTTGCTTGAAATTAATATATCCCTGTTAATAGAGTAGTTGTTACATTAAAATTTAAACTTATCCACTCCATACATTTTGTTTTGGATGTCACATTAATATATACTCGAGTTAATATAGATGTCTATACACAGGTGGACCGTTGCGTGACTGGGTTAGTAGCACAACAGCAATGCGTTGGGCCCTTGCATACGCCGCTAGCGGACTACGCGGTCATAGCGCTGTCGCACACCGGCCTCGTCGGGTCGGCCACCTCGATAGGCACGCAGAACGTCAAGGGGCTGCTGGACCCGGCCGCGGGTGCGAGGTTGTCGCTGGGCGAGGCTCTTACTAACCTGGTACGCATGTTGTTGATGAGAATTTGGAAGTGATCCAGGAGTGATCCATTTTTGTGTGCATTATTATTCATTCAGACAGTTTACTGAGAAGAGTTTTATCCAACCAAATAACCAATTGAACATAAATGTAAATTTTTTGTTATTGTTTTGCATTCAAAAATTTCTTTTTAATATCCCACTTCTCCGTTAGTTTAAAAAAAATAATGAATACAAACCATATCCTGACATTACGAATGCAACAAAAAAAATTGACAAATTGGTCAAAACATTTTCAATTGTTGATCTTTAATATGTAGCGGCTATTAATAAAAAAGATGAATAGAAATGACTGCTACTATCCGGTTGGTTTAAAACTTCCATTTATTTGAATAACGAGGTGTTCGCTGGTATATCGGAGTTGGAGGACGTGAAGTGTTCTGGTAACTGGATGTGGAGCGGCAAAACCGGCAGCGCGGGCGCAGAGCTGGTGCGCGCGTGCGCAGCGCTCTGCGACGCCATGCGCACTCTGGGCGTCGCCGTCGACGGCGGGAAGGACTCGTTGTCTATGTGTGCACATGTGAACGGGGAAACTGGTAGGTACCTGATTTACGTAGAGAGCCAATACCGGGGGTGGTAAAATTTCAATGTTACTTAGTTTGCAGTCGAAGGCATATGAAACTATCAGTTCTATCTGTAAAACTATGTCGGAGGCAGCCACTACGAGATTAACCTAACTGCTGCTGGAAGCCGCTGATGTATTAAGTCTATTATTTTTGGTCTAGTACGGTCGCCGGGCACGCTGGTGGTGTCGACGTACGCGCCGTGTCCCGACGTGACGGTGAAGGTGCAGCCCGCGCTGATGCGGGAGGGCGCGGCGCTCGTGCACGTGCCCGTCGCGCCGGGGAAGTACAGGTGTAGTATAGTGCACTGTCGATTACTCTGTTCTACTTTAGATTTATTTCACTCATAACTGGCTGTAATAAGCGACAATAGGAAGTTCGAAGATTGTAGAATAAAAAAATTGATGAAAGCCCGCTTTTATAATGATGGTAATTAAAACTTGAACTATATGAAGGTACTGTAGCAAAATTTATTATAACACTACGTACCTAACTACTTAGCTGCAAGTTTTATTTTTTTTATTGAGAATACCAGGTCATGTATATGAAATTATAATATTGTCATCTGTTCTTAATACGTGTGCAACAATTGAATTTGATTACATACTAGTGCATACATAAAAATGTAGGTCATATTGAATGTAAGTAAAAAAAAATCGAGACAGCTTTTATATGGGCGTGATTTGTTATTAATAGCGTTTATATTTTTCCTATAGAATTGGGGGTTCATCCCTGGCGCAGTGCTACAAACAACTAGGCGACACTCCACCCGATCTAGACGACCCGACTGTCCTCAAACATCTGTTTAAGACCACTCAGAAATTATTAAAAGGTGACGGTCATAATTTTATTATTAAGTGTGTGGTGTGTTGTCTGTTACACAACAGGCTCAAAATGTGAGGTGTCAACTTATATTTCGTCGTATTTTCACCTGACTTTTGTTACAAATTAATGTAGTGTAAAATATTGAGAGACACTTTATATTAATGCAAGGTATTATTAAATTCTTCACATTCTGAGAAAAGACCAGAATCCAACAGTTTCAAGTACAGTCGTCGCCAGTCCATGGAGTCCCTTAGAACAACGTAACAGATTGGTATTCGCGCGGGTACAGTTGCGTTCCGGTGATATTCTAGACTGTATCGCGCAACCTACGCGTACGTGCTACGTATCAAAAGGTCGACGTGAACTAATAGAATGATTGGTTTTTTAGTTTTAATTTTGGCATGAATAATATCCATTACAGAGAATAAACTGCTTTCCGGCCATGACATCAGCGAAGGCGGTTTGATCACAACCGTTATAGAGATGGGAATTGGAGGCGTTCGAGGATTGAGCATCGATTTAAATGTAGAAAACAACGTCTCGGCGATCAGTGCTCTGTTCAGCGAGGAACTGGGGGTGGTCGTCGAGGTTGCACAGAGTAACTTACAATACGTGCTCAACGAATACCAGCAAAACGGTCTCCAGGCTACATTGGTGGGAGCCGTTGGAAAATATGGAATGAATTCTGAAGTGAGTGTCAAGAATGATGTTGTAGTTAGTTCAGATTTATTTTAGTTCGATTCATTCGACGTCTCTCAAATATCAATTCACTTCTTGTGAATAAGATATCGTTTTTAAATACACGTACGGTAAGAAACTATGTTACATGTGGAGCATGAGCCTGTTAATTCAATTATTCACTTTTTTCATGTGAACTCGTTGCAAGTAAGATGTCATTAACTTCTTGTTCTAGGTTATTGTAAAAGTCAACGGGCAAATAGTATTGGATACGACTCTAATACGAGTGTTCAGAATGTGGGAAGAGACCAGCTATCAACTTGAGTGTTTACAAGCTAACTCTGATTGCATCAGACAGGAATGGAATGGTTGGTTCTTTTTTTATTCTTTTATTTAATGAATATTTCAGTATATACAGTATGAACATAATGGCCTGCGTGTTGTGTCGAGAGCGAGTTGCTTCAAGGGTTCATATGTTTTTGAAGTGTTTTTTATGAACCAATCGACTAACGAGCAGACGAGACATCAATGGACTTCAGTGATAGCAAAGGAATCATCGATGCGTTGTCGACTGTGGGCAGACATACAATAAATATATTCCGAACGGGGAAAAAACAAAAACATATTTATAAATTTAAGGAGGCCTACAGTTTATTTCAATTTATTAGTGTATATGTTTTGTTTTATATAATTAATAGTAGATGTGTATGATTATTTGTTTTTTTTTTTTTCAACTATTATAAGTCAATGCTTGACTGTAGTCTCACCACCCGTAGGTAAGTGGCGATGGTCCTTTGGATGTTAAAACGCATTAGCTTAGATAAATCTTACTAAATCTTGCGTTAATAATAATAATTTAATAAATTATAAAGTTAAAAAAGTTATTAAGTACACTTAACAGGATAGTTATGACCGCCCTGTAACTAAGTTGGACAGTGACCCTGCTAGCAGAGCGAGGAGTCTCGGGTTTGATTGCCGTCTTGAGCATAAAAATAGTTTAATTTTCATCAAAATTCGTAAAGTTTTTAAAAATGAGAGCGCGTTTCTCAGGTTTAGCGAAACGCAAAGGAGTGACATACAACGTCACATTCGACCCGTCGGCGGCTGTTGTGAGGACGAAATCTATCAAAGTCGCTGTGTTACGTGAAGAAGGTGAGCTAATCACGACTACAATAGTATTTAATATAAATAAAATAGTATCTTGTTTCTTAGTGTCCGCTAAAAATAATATATCGTTATGTAGACAAAGTAGATCTAGATAGAAGCAGGTGTAGCTAACATTTGCATCGGGAACAGCATCGTGACAAAACGTGCATATTCAATGTGAAGTTCGCATATGCACTCAGCTGTGACCGGCGTCATCGTATCTCATGTTTGAGTTCAGTAGTGTGGTAGTAGATTGTAGTGATCTAGCAATATTTTATAAATGACGATCAGTCTTATTTTTTGTAGAAAGATTTATAAAGTATTTAACTGGTTACGTACAATACTTTAAAAATAGTATTTTATATCTTAATTCGGCTATAAGTTACGAGCCTTACATATACAAACGTTGCCATACGCGCCTGAGTTTATTTAAACGATAATACTGTTTTGAGTTTTGTCGTTATTTTTGTTGTAAGGTATAAACGGTGATCGTGAAATGATCGCATCACTGATGATGGCCAACTTCGACGTTTACGACGTCACCATGAGTGACTTGCAAGCCAAGAAGATAACGCTGGATGAGTTTCGGGGGCTGGTATTCCCTGGCGGTTTCAGCTACGCCGGTGTGTATGGAATTATGTTTACTAGTTTTCGTCTAGAGGTCGACTGCAGTGTATACGCCTATTCAATGGTAATATCTTGTATAATGTATACCGGCAGGGAAGGTAGTTGTCCAACGGGGAATCTTACGATGATCACAGTCAGTCTTGCGATGGACAGGGTACGGAGCAGACGTGTGCCAGCGCCCGTTTATAGTATAGTAGTTAAAATTTGTTTCTTGTTTGATCAAAATAACTTGTTACTTCTATAGAGTAACCACTCTCAACATAAATGTAGCTAATGAAAGCTGCTACAGAAGAATTTAAAATGAACTAAAATAAAAAAGATGTTGAGTTATTCTACTACCGTTCTATTGTTATTTGTTTCATAAAGAAATCTTACATTCAGATTTGGATATCAATGACAGTAACAAATAAAATGTTGTGATGAATTTAAGTATTGTTATTGTTAACCTGGAGTACCTACCTATATAGCAGGCTATACAAAAGCGTGTATAACGAAATTCGTTAATTTTAGTTTAAATTTCAGTAATTTTTTTATTAATTAATTAAGGAGTTTTGCTATTTTTTGCAAATTTATAAGTGCTAATTCTACAAGTTACATTTTTTTCACATTTAAAACTAAATTATTTATAGAAAACCAATGGGACTAGACGCCGCTTACATCGTAAAAATTTCGTTGAATATTTGTAATTATTATTTTGAACTTATAAATCATTATCGAAACGAAGCGTTACTAACAATGTGATTAATGTAAGTTTTTAACATCGCTGGTCATTTGTCTTAATTGTTTCTAACGGTCCCGATGATACATGGTGTTCTAGTGTGGGTATGTGTGTAATTGTATATAAAAGATTGCTATTGTGCTCATTTGTGTATTTTTTAGATACTTTGGGATCTGCCAAAGGCTGGGCTGCAGGTATTTTATTTTCGGAGTCTTTAAGCAAGCAGTTCTCTCATTTCAAGAGCAGGAGTGATACATTTTCGTTGGGGGTGTGCAATGGGTGTCAGTTAATGGCGCTGCTGGGATGGGTGGATCCAGAGGATCGCATTGGAATGAATGCCACTAAGGTGTTCCTCGACCATAACCGCTCTGAACGGTAAGTTACGTTACAAATATATTTAAAGTTGCTTTATCATGCACGCTTATGCTACATACATTACACTTAGCAACGTTATAAAATCTACATTTTTCTCTCGTACTTTCGGAGCGGCTAATATGAAAAGACTAGCACGCCTTAATCAACTTGTCAACTTTGCGTTATTATCATGGAACCTGCTATTTTTCACGTGACTGATAGAAGAAAATCTAAATCTTGACCGATTTATTGTAGTAATTCGGCATCTTCAAACACTGTCTTAACGAATTCGATTCCCGGTCGGGGCAAATATTTACATAACATATGAATATTTGTTCTCAGGTGTTAATTGCGTACGTCCACGCCACCCGTGATACAGGGACTCGTAACGCGGGGACGCGACTTTGACCGTTTATTTATTATCATTCTAAAATTAAACTTTCCTACATGTTATTATTATTATTTACAAGAGTTGCCGTCGAGTCGCTTTAGGAAATTCCGTGAAAACAGATCCATTTTCCGTGTATACTAAGAATCGTTTAAATCTGTTCAGTGGTTTCTAAAATATACTTTGGTCTCTTTATCGACAACAAATTCTATCTGTATTGTCTGAATTTGCAAGAATAAATTGCATGTACAGTTCCGAGAGAGTTACATTTTTGTTATTAGTATAGGCTATAGATGATAATTTTCTGCAGATTTGAGTGCCGTTGGAGTGCTGTGAAGATATCAGAGATGAATAACGGACAGGACATTTGGTTCAATGGTATGGACGGCAGTGTACTCGGTGTGTGGGTGGCGCACGGCGAGGGCCGGTTCGCCCTCCCCTCACAAGTCCTCGACCTCATGCAAACTAATGGACAAGTGGCCTTACAATATGTAGACGACGATGGACTCCCCACAGAGACGTATCCGATGAACCCTAACGGCAGCCCAGGTATTTAGACGTGGTTATATTTGTTATAGCAACAGAGAACCTAGTAATTGTCTATTGTTATTACTGCATATGGGTAACCTCGTTATGAGGAAGCTTATAAAATAATCCATTATGTTGTTCCAGTGCGCATTGGGTGATTGTTCCGACAATTGTGGTTTATGAAATTAGTACTATTGATAATTAATATGATGATAGATGTCAGCTACCGTTATACCCCGACCCCATAGCCCAGTTGGTAGTAACCTTGCCTACCGAGCGAGGGGTCCCGGGTTCGATTCCCGGCTTGGGTAGACATTTGTGACAGATAACAACCCGCTTTAGACGAGCTGTGGTGCGATTTGATGATAACTAATTACTTTACTTCTACAGTGGGTGTAGCTGGCGTGCGTTCCCGCGACGGTCGACACTTGGCGATGATGCCGCATCCCGAGCGCTGCGTACTGCGATGGCAGTGCCCCTACCCCGCTCCCGTACACCCTTCTCCTGCACGACCTGGAAGCCAAGCCTCTCCTTGGCTCAGACTATTCCAAAACGCATACATCTGGGCATCACGCTCATAGGAAGTCTGTTTGATATGTAATAATGTTCCTAATTAAAATTTAATTATGGCATTATTTAGACACCATATTCTTTGCATAAATAAAAATCAATGTTCCATCTACAAAATTGTCATGTGCAATTCTATAAATTCAATTGGTACAAAGACCATGTATATGACATAATAATCACATACATTTCTGCATCATTCCTCAAGACCCTTCAGAAGGTCTTATAATTAACAGGGTAGCTATTGATGAAATAAAATCGAATGGCAAATGTTTCAATATTTTTTTATGACGATTGTGCAGTGTGTACATGTGGTAATAATAGGTACAAATGAAACCTGCTTTACCATTAATATACCATTCTAGTTCTGTTGATACTGGATTTATATTGATTCATATATTTAGTGTAGGCATTTAAATGAAAGATGAAGGATCATGTTGACAAATTAACGTCAAGGTTTAAGTGAGCAGGTACACTAATCAATCACAAAATTATCAATTACGAAACTTTTGACAATTAATTTCTGTTTACAAGCTTCATATAGTTTATCCTGTTAAGGGTTGATTTTTATAGATGAAATCATACTCTGTAATTAGATTTTATTGATTACAAATTTTATCTAAATTTCCATTTGTGTGCCTTGATATTTTTTATGTTAAAAACAAAAATATACATACATAGCATTTAAGATTTACAGAAGCCTTTGTTTTGTGTTTGTAATACATTCCTATCAAATATATATAAAAACTCACATCTTGATTGCATCAAATGTAATGTAAGTTTTTTTTATTTTTTATTTTATTGATCAATTATTATTGAGTAATTCAATTTCAATTATTTTTATATAAGCTTCAATTATTATTATATGGGTTTATGAATTTTTAGTGAATTGGAAACAAGCTTTTTGGCACCACATTTGAGTTTCATTATTTTTATTTACTTAATCTGGAGATACACACACTAAAGTAAAAATAATGAATAGATTTTTTTCATCATAAGATATAGTATATTAGATTAAATTTATATTCTTGTTTGTTACTGTTAGATTTACTCTTGGTTATTTTTTTATGTTATGTAATAAAAAGCAAACATTAAAAGTATTCAATGTACAATATCTTTAGTTTTTTATTTAGATTATTATCTATACAATACCAAGTACATAGTTCTCAAATATTAATAAATCAGTCAAAACAACTATGTATTACCTGATTTTATAATAATTTCAAATATTCATTGCCATTATATTTTGCAGTGTTTTGCTCAGATCTTTTCGTCGAGTACGCTCTAAAGCATTGCAGAGAACAAAAAACCACCTTTGTGGGTCAGCTTTGTTTTCATAATTCTCCATTAGTTCAGCAGCTTTGCTCTCCAAGCTAGTGCTTTTACAGTCAATATCATCTATGGTACATTCTCTAATTACCTTCAAATTTCTGGCTAAGTCACGCCAACTACTACCAATTTCTTCAACAACAGTATCAATGATCCTCTGTTTCTTTCTATTGCTTAAAGTGCCATATGGATGGTTATTTAAAGGGCTATTATTTTGTTCGTCGTTGAATGTGTTTTGTGTATTTGCAGATTCTGTAATAAAAGATAGATGCATATTTTAGATAGTAATATATAGGTCCAACTATTATTGGGTATCCTTGACATTATAATTGTATTACTAGCTAAGAAGGAAGCAAAAGACCTGCTTGTAATTGATTGTCCATCACAGCAACCAGAATGCATTACAAAACAATATACACTTGTATTTAAGACATTGGTTTATTCTCATATAGGTAAAGAACCTTCCTACCACTTGTGCTTGGTAGGTATTAATAGAATTAGTACACTACATACCAATAGAACCATCACATGGATATGTGAAATTGCATTCAAACATTAATTTAAATCCATGTAAAATTTGAATATTACAGTATGTAGTAATTATTTGTAAGTAAAATAAATGTTTCATGAAATTTTATGTTGTAGTTATATATATCAACCCTACTCAGTGTTAATTGAATGTGCTGCTGAATTAAGGTCTTACCGTATCAATTAAAATCACCAAGCATGGAAAGTCATATTAACGTTTAAAAACTTACCATAATAATTGCTATTTAGTTTTCTGACTGCCTCATATTCGTTAATTTTCTTTAGGATGTCACTTTTATTGGGCAATCTACGTGCAATTTCTTTCAAAGGTCCCACATCTTCCTTAGATAAAACATCCCTTATTTCCAAAATATTAAGAAGTTGACCGACATTAGCAATCAGTTCAAATCTCCTAAGGGAATCAATGTCATCTTTGTAGAATTCTTTCAGTGTCTTTAGAATTTCACCATGTCTTTCACTTGCACTAGCACTGACTATTATCTGACGTTTTAAATCGGAATATTCAGACACAGTCATATCCTTGGAATTTATCCCTATTTCATTAAAAAATATGCTATCTTTTAATTCTTCGTAGAACAGTCGTCAGGTATAAAGTTGTTACAGTAGTTTTTACCCTGGAATTTCCCCTCGACTGTGACAGGATTTCATAAATATATATATTCTTCTCTTACACTATATTGATACAATTTTAGTAATTTAAACTTGAGTAGTAAATAAATAGAGAAATATTTTTTGGATACTAAATAATCACAGGCTAAAATGATGCTTACGTATTGGATTGTAATATGTGATTACTAACCAAATGTACTCTGTGTTACTAACTGATAATACTGATGGAAAAGTACACACTATAAACGACAAAAGCAACAATAACTAATGATATTAATAAGCACAGATTACGCAAGGAGAGTTTAAAATGTTATGTATAAACTAGATTAATGCGATATTTATTTAACAGTCAAATCGGTTATCAAATATGTTAATTGATACAAACCTAATAATAATAAAATTGAATTAACTAGGTTAATACGGATTTGTTTGTATGTACATAGTCTTCCATTCACATTTTATATAATGATATATTTTTATTTGAACTCTTCACAATTTATTTGTGTTGCTATCACGCAAAGAGTCTAAAACAGAGTAAAATTGTTCTATATGGTATATTTGTGAAATAAAACATGGTTCATTAACTAGTTTACTTTTATCTCACAAAATAGATCTATTCCACAGGATAACATTATAAAAATTTGTGTGAATGTTCTATTATAAATAATGTGTTAAGATTTTTGTACTCTTTGCACTAAATAAATATTAAAAATTGGAATAACTGACAAGTTCAGGAATAAATTAGAGTATACATGAAGCGCTTATTAATAAGTGAAGTTAGTGCACCTCTTGAACAAGCTGGTTTTCGGAAACGTTATAGTACCATAGACTACATCCATTAACTACGTCAGCTTATATATAAGATGGAAGAGTATAACTTGCCACTTTGTTTGCGAATACCTAACCCACCTTCGGGACTCCGCTGACATAGTGCTCATGACCGAGACCTTGGAAGACCTGAACGCAATGCCCGAAGATATCAGTAATGTTTTCAAAGAGGATAAATATGGACTAGACAAAAATCATGTCGAATAGCCATGTTGTACCCACTCCTATTAAAGTTGAGAATATTACACTCAAAGTTGTTGAACATTACGTTTACCTAGGACAAACAATCCAGTTCTAACTTCGAGAAAGAGATCTCTCGCTGTATCCAGCTCGGATGGGCAGCGTTCGGAAAATTACGGAAAATCTTCGCGTCCAAGCTTCCGCAGTGTCTCAAGACGAATGTCTTTAGACCAGTGTGTATTGCCAGTGATGGAATAAGGAAGCGAAACATGCCCACTAACTATGAGTCTCATAAGAAGGCTCAAGGTCACCTAGAGGGTAATGGAGAGCAATGTTCGGTATTTTCTTACGTGATCTAGCCCTATTTTGATAAAAACGAAAAATGCATAATTTTATTTAAAAAAAATCAATGTTCTTAGCCAGGATTCGAACACGTTTATTTTGAAAAAAAAGCACTTTATTATTCGACCATTCATGTAATAAGTGCAGCTAATAAGGATCGAATTCTGGGAAGTAGACAT
>DWPT01001932.1:0-17284 GCA_018251895.1 Agathymus mariae mariae | reverse complement strand
TAAAGCTATGACGGGTGTAAAAGAAGAATAAAAGATAAATTAAAAGAAGTTTGATTGACTAAGAAAAAAAAAAACAAAAATGAAACATAGAAATATCAACCCAAAGTGCATATCAAAGCAATTATGTTTATATTCAAAAGTACTCCCGCCCCTTAATTCGCGTTAGATAGCCAACGGCCAACGAATAGCAATAGCACCCGCATTGCTCGAGGAACAGCTGCATTGAGTTATATGAATAAACAATATATTAATTTACTATAATAGCAGCCAGACTATAAAGGTATTCTCTGTCTTCTATGTAATGTCCACATTAACTTCTGTATGTAATCCCGCGGGACCAGTCCAGATCCCGGATGTAAGGTATCTTAGGTTATGTTATAAGTTGCTAATAGCCAAGTAACATCCAAATCTGTTCAGTGGTTTAAGCGTGATACGTGTTTTAACAGACAGACAAAAATATATTTTGACCTCTATATCGATAACGAATTACATACATTGAAATAAAAAATAAATACGCTACGAACAAACTACACACAGTGTTATTATTAGTATAAGAGCTAGAACCGCATTTGGAGAAATATCAACTAGTCGATAATCTTCAAAGTCAACGCGCCTTCAGGGGTTCTCTGTTGAATATCTTTGGTCAGACGTAAATTTGATTTTTAAACAATAAAAAAAAATTGACACTAAATATAAAACAACCTCTGTCTGTCCGTCCGTATGTACGATAGCAATGACATCAAAAACCCAGAGGGATTCTCATAATGTTTCTGCCAATAGTGTTAAGTGTGTGGCGTATACGTGGAACAACTTATGAAACACCTGATTGAAGGAATCAATATTGTACTTCCTGTTACTAAATACGAGTTGATAAACGTGCACGCAAACACCGTGCGCACCGAGGTAGATGTATATTGTTAAATTTAACTGTTTACGTTTATTATCAGAACGTGGACCGACGCCGGCCGAGCCGGGACCGCCGAGCCCGCCGGGGAGGGCACAGAAGCTGTTCCCCATCTTCAGCAATCCCAACCCTGGTATGGCGACACCCGGCTCCAAACGTGAGTTCGCACGGCTGACGATGGCCGTTCTGTCTAATCGATGCACGTTTCGATTGGCCGCGGTATTGCCGGCGGTATTAGGTCCAAGTCAAAACTACAAAATATCGCACGCTTTGAGAGTAAAAGAGACAATATTCTAGCACACGACAGACTTTTGTAGACATTAAACGGGTGCATTGCTGGTGGCATAGACGCACACACAAACCGGTCACACACTAACACACCCACTAAGATGCCCTGTGCGACCTGCACACAAACTAGATATCACAAATACACGAAAAAAAGCCTCGAATCGAACCCGAGTCGTTTCGCTCGGCAAAAACAGTCGCTCCCGCCTGGGCCACGAGGTCGTATTACAGTCCGTCGCACTCGGAAGGTTCAGTGGGAGTTGGTGCTTTGTAATCGTCGTTTCAACTGACCGGATGAGTTATTGTATCGTCGCCTACGAAGTTACCATCGCCTCGACCGCCGCGACGTTGATGTACAACGACGTGGGCCCGGACACGGACGGCGCTCACGAGTTTGGAGTCTTTCAATGTGTGTAATAGGATCGAAGTATCGGTAACTACACGAATCATAAATACCCGCCGTTAACTACGGTTAAAGTGTACTGTGATTGTTTAACGATTATATAATTTATGTAAGTACAATTGGGGTCCATGAAACATAGCATCATACACGTGGCTCTTGGTTGTATCGAGTTCACCGCTTTTGGAAGTTCCCCGTTTGTGTGTACGCACCTCGGTCTCTGTGTATATTTTGGTTTATTACAAGTGCATTTTTCAATTGTACGAGGGAGACGGGTGCTATGCATGTCTAGTGGCTTATAATAATTACATTGAGCTCGTGAATTTTTGTAAAGTAGGTTAATAAACTGAAATAAATAATTATTGTTATTGCATTCCAGCATCGGACAAGGAGAAGAAGGTGGTACTGAAGAGTGGTAACGACCAGTACGTGATAGACGCGGGGCAAAAGCGTTTCGGAGCCACGCAGTGTGCTGAGTGTGGAGTTATCTATCAGGTACCGTAATAAATCGAAAGCACGAACATGGAGTCACTGTAATATTGAGATACCTTCGACCATTTCACGGGCTCCACTGGACTAGTGTGTGATGTGCTGGAGGTACACCGGGTTCCGTCCATCCTTGAACCATGGCCAATTTCCCCAGCTTTTAGTGCACCCTAGTGTACAATGGATGCTACATGCTGAATGACGTCAAGTCCAGAGTGATTGGACAGCTTCTTTGTTGATATGCTTTACTATCTAACGATATATCAATAGGAGCAAGTAAATTTTGTAACCAAATAGAACAGACTTCAATTTGACCGTGAGTTAGTTGGTTTCATCTCTTATTTGTAACACTCAGAGGTGGTATTTTTCTCCTTAAATTGAAGTGAAACCAATCGGAAAATCTACCCTCAGACAACACAAAAGGAATCTTCCAATTCAGTTAATAAATAACCAGAGTTCGAAAGAAACAATTACTAAAAATACAAATATAGGAACTCTACCTTGTTTGAACTCAGTTAAAAAGAAAACGGTGTTCGATCTCTTTTTATTGGTGGTCGCTTTGCTCTGTACAGTTTAATCTCGACCGTACTCATGATGGTAGGATTGTACCAGCGGTAAAGTATTTCGACCCCATTGACCGGCTTATTTAGTGTGGCTGACTTGATCGAAGCAATAAAGTATGTTACATTATTAGTGCTGTAATATTTTGTTTATAGATCGGCGATCCCCAGGACGAGCACGACCACCTAGTGCATCACAACGCCTCTGACGTGCTGAGGTTCAACGTAAGTACTTGCAGATTGATTTATCCAACCATCACCTCGCGCCTTTTCGTTCGCCGTTGTTTTCTTTTATATTTTGTTCTGTCCCTATTCACATCTCGTTTGGCTATCGTGTGTGTGCATCTTTTCGAAACAGATAATAAACTGTCTCGTGTATACCGGTAGAGAAAGTAGTTGTCAACTGGTCAGTAGGCGAAAATCTGAACTCACTGAGGCTAAAAAATAATAGGGTTTACGATGCAAAAATAATTGAAATTTGGAAACAAGCCAGGGTAATGTACACTACCTCAAATATACGGAACGTAAGGAATATAAACGTTTTTAATTAAATGTTAATATTTATATTGTTGAACAGGGCTGGAAAGAAGAATGTGTGGTGGACAAGAGCGAAACCAGCCGATGTCTCAAGGTACGCGGGACGGACGCGGGGTGGAGGAAGGTGCAGGCGGTGCTCTCGCGGGTGGTGCACCCCAGTCTGGGGTACGATGCATCCCTACCGAGGGAGCCTCACACTTATACTGTGAGTTGTTTGTTTAACTTCCAACCATTCTATATGTCCATTGTCTCGTTGCTCTGGTTGCTTTATCTCTATGTGAGAAAAAAATTAAGACAAGAATAAATGGAATTCTTTGAATAATAATAAAAAAAATTAAGATATAAATTGGCTTGTTCTGAAAGAAGGTAAGAAAGCGTTTATTTTGCATTATTTTGTAGCACCGACAGTTGGGATATTAATTATTAGGATATTAAATACAATATAACTTTTTATAGTGAGTGTTATCCATGTGTTGCTGCCTGCGCTGCAGGGTGACGTTGTACAATAGGACTTCACTCAGTTTGTGCTGCAGTTTATGATAGCAGAATTGCTGCAGCGCTGGTTTTCTGTGGAGCCCTCAAGGCAGTAGTACAGGCAGAATCTAAGTCACTTATGGTATTAGTAATCCTGCACTATAGTATACAAAATAAATGTAAATTCAAATCATTTATTTGTGTAGGTACTTTGTAAATATATTTATGTATGTCGGCTTCTGCTTTTTGTAAATAACTATAATATACAATAACTTCACTGCGGTATTAGTGCTCAAATATTTATTGTAGCAGTAAAAATACATTATTTTTATACAATTTATTTACTTATTTTAATTGAATATTTTTTTTAACTGTCTAATTGCATTTCTTAAAGTTTGGTTTCCTTCCTTATTTCCAGGCATATCTGTATATTGAAAAGAGGCAAATAGTGGGTTGTCTGATTGTGGAGCCCAAAGTGAAAGCGTACAAATTGATCCCGGGGGAGCCCGACTGTTGCAGCATTGAAGACTACCCTGTCAAGTAAGCACCTGATATAATAGGAAATAAATATTGTTACCCACACCTTGATAACTGTTTTAGATAAACATTGGACTCCTGGAATACACATCTATATTATTTTATATCATCTATAACGGGTACTCACGATTTTTGAGTTTTTACTTTATAAAAACTTTTCGAAAGACAAACGATGATATTGTTAGAATAAATTGTATTTCATCGTTCATTCATTCAAAAGGTAATTTGATTATCTTCTTATTAAAATTTCAAATTCTTCATACTTCCAGGTGCGGTGTGTCCCGTATTTGGACGCACGCCAACTACCGACGACGGGGCATCGCCCGGAGGCTTCTCGACTGTGCAAGAGCCTCCGCACTCCACGGTATGGCCCTCACCAAGACCGAGCTGGCTTTCAGCGCCCCCACACTCCAAGGGAAGGCACTGGCCACTAACTACTGCGGCACCCCCCACTTCTACGTGTATTTAGACTAGACGCGACCAACAATCCAGAGATAAGTGAACACTACTTGATATATTTTTCTGTGCGCATATGTACATATAAATTTCGCTATCAACTACGTATTTGGAATTTACAATGCAGTTGCAACGATGAATTTCAAAGATTTAGAGGTACTTATAAATATATTTTATATGTCACAGATATCGAATAAAAACGTCTTTTATATTTTTTTTACAAAATGTTTTAAACACTTAAAAAAATCCATCATCCGTTTTTAAACTAGATCGCATTGAACCAGCGCTAACTACCACCCAAGCTGTTATTTCTATATTACCTTACATTTATTAAGTCTATAAATGAACGTGCGAATTTAACTGGACTCCTTGCTGAATACATTTTGATGCGCGCGTGTGTACAAGTTATAATTACAATCTACTATTTTACAATTTACAATTTATTTTGCAAAAAGTAGCGACGAGGAATTTGAAGGTAAGGGAAAAAGTTGATTTTGTATTTGTGACTAGAAATATGTGACCAATAAAAACAATCAAAAAGTACATTCAAATGAACATTAACTTCATAAATTTCATAATCTTTAACTCAATCTTTGCGTTTAAAATGGTGAAACCTTAAAGGAAGGAACTGCTCTTGAGTTACAGGCGTTGGAATAATTACTTGTCGGTTCTCGTAGGAATATTTTCACCTGTTGTAACTACCGAACAAACTTGTATTGTACTCCTCCTGTTGGATGATGGCTTTGCACCTAGAAAACGGTAGAGTTTATAGGTTCTGTTGGTGTTTTTAAATGATATATTTTATTTTAATTATGCTAACGCGTCACAAGGTAGTCTGCCTGTCTCGGGACACACTCGGTTTAGTCAGAGTAATAAGGTACAGTTGCATTTAAATGTTTACATAAAATTTTAACTTATTGAGATATCTGGAAATTTACAAAAATGATTGTCTTTACGACAGGTATGATTTACTACCTTAATATATATATATATATATATAATCCTTGTCACTGCTCGGCTTTAAGTATGTTTATTATTGATATTATTTGTGTTTGATGTATAAGTTAATATTGAATGCTCATAACAATTTTTGGGACCAATAAACTGGTTGAACTTATATTAATCATAACAATTAAAGGCTAGGTACCTGTTTTCATTCTATTTTCTAGAATTTTTTGAAATTAAATTTACTGGGACTCGATTGTACTGGGTTATAATTAGGGAATACGTTATTTTCCATTTTGTAAATCCTTTTTTCCGCATTTTATAGTAATAACGATAAGGATAATTGATTTGTTGTTTTGATATGTGTTTTGTGTGTGTGTGTGTGTGTTATAATTAAGTTAATTTGGTTTTGAACGGCAACAAAATGCCTGTAGTGTTAGGTGGACTCAAAAATGTGCCAATAATGTTAAGAATTCATGTAAAAATGTGCCTGTTGTCTCTCTAAGTCTAGAATACAATTAATTTTTATTAAAACATGTATAGAATTAGTGTTTACATGTACTTGAATAGTTTTAACTGTCTAAGAAACATTTACTCAAAACATGATTGTGCCTCAAGGCTGCACTCTGTCTGATTGCGTAGCAGTGATTCTGACTTGTGAGTAACTCTGATACTCGAAAGATCTAAGTTCGAATACTGTAAACAACTTTAATTTGTTGAATTTATATACAAGTTTCCCACTGCTGGGATTGGGTTTCATCTCAGCACGACCACCTATTAGGTCATAGTAGATCCTATGTTTGGACGCCGCTTAGTAGAGGTCTCTCGGGTGTATGAAGTGATTCTTCATCACAATGTTTTGTCGCCACTGAAGTAATTTGCATGGATGGCAATTTTAATACCTACAACATTCGTAAACAATCCTAAAAATGACCCAAAGACAACTACAGGATAATTATGGGTTGTGAGAATAATTCCCCTTCTGATAAACATCGTAATTAAGTTTTGCAGTAGCAATCCCAAGGATTATTCACGTTATTAACAGATACGTGTGAAGTATACTAACTAACTAACTCAGAATGCGTCGACGGTTGTATTTCGTTGAAATACACATACATAATTCCATATGCAATTGGATTGTAATGGGGTTTGCTATCAAAAGACATTTGAAAGGCAGTTTTTAGATGGCCAGTGTAAATTATGGCAATTGGCAGCCACAATGTATTGACTACGGACCTCGTAGGGTTAGCTCGTCACATTAGCAATACACTTATTATAACATTAATCATTTTAATTGTGACGCGTACCAAGTGTTCCATCCGTGTTCGTCTGCACGTTTTACTGAAATATTTTGATGTAACTATCTCTGGAGTACTTACTGATTACTCTGTAGCCAAGTGGCAAATTGTATCTGTTGTCGGTTGCAGTCTGTCGGGCGACCGGACAAACGGGGTTTGAATGACCTTGGATAGGTGGAGTCACTCGTTTTTATTCTGCATTTGGTTTTTTAAAATCTTGCAATGAAAAACTAGTATGGGAAAAAGTTATTTTGCATAGAAATTTAGTACGTGCCCAGTAGCCAGATATGAAGTCGTTTGACCGCTGCCCTCTCATGGTGTTCTTTTCAAATGTCAGGCGGTCATCTCGCACAGACGTATAGCTGCCTCTCGTTCGGTTAGAAATGTTTTAGGTTAATATTTCGTTTCATCAACGGCTCATTGTGTGAGTCTATATATTGAAAGTCAGTCCGTTTTTCTAGTGTTTTCTAGGAACTGTAGTTCGTCTTTTACAGCTAACGTATGGAGTTGGAGATGTATGGCATTCGAATAAGTAGAGTCAAACGTATTGTAAGTCTATTGTACGTGCATCGTCACTGTTGTAAGTTGGCCAAAAATTGGCTGTGTATTGTCGAAATTTATTTTCCGACCGGAGCGTAAAAATGCAAATATGCAATAATAGAACGTGCAAAGGCGTTGGTGTGATGGCTCAATCCACGTACACTGACGGAGCGGTAGTTTCTGGGAGGATTTTACTTAATGAGTTCGTGGGGCGATGAGGGGTAAGCATTTATTTTTTAAGTTCAGAGCATTTTACGCTTTAAATTAACAACTTTTAGTTTGATGACGGCGCGTCTTCGTGGATTGTACTGTGGATATGTTCGCGAGTTTCCAAAGACCCACCTCTCTCGTACCGCCGTGCACTTGTAAATAATATTTGTAATATATGTTTCGTTTTATTGCAAGTTAGAATTTGGTTTAGTTTTATGGTCCCCAAGGGTTTTTTTGTGTTACGATACTGTCGAGACGGTTGTCAATGTGGTTATCGTGAGTTAGTTCCGTTTATGGTCAGCCGTTGAGTTGACATAAATTATAGAACGTTCTTGTCATCAGTGGAAATTGCAGGTCTGTGGTACTATTAATGTTGCCAGGTCCACAATTCCTGTAATTAATTGAAACTGTATCCTGATCGAGGGTACAGTAGGGTGAGTCGCTAAAACCACTAAAAATGTATGGATCTGGCAACTTTAGTGTGGTATATACTGTGAGAGACGGTGTAGTGTCCACGTCAATAAACAGTTTTAACCAAACACTAACGGCTGTTATGAATTTTATTATTGTTAAAGGAAAATGGTCAAATGAACTCTCTTTGTATCACAAATTCTAGTTTAGTGTCACAACAAGGATCTGTACAGACTCGGTACAAATATTGTAAAGATTTCGATTGCGGGCCCCGCCTGTGTATACACTCACGGTAACACAGAAGTATATTAAGTTGAAAGCGTTGCTTTAGTAGTTCGAGAGACAATTTTTTACATTTTGATTATTCTGTTTTAAATTCTTAGTGTACGTGTCACGAAATTGTAATGTTTGGATCTGATTTTCTTTTTATATTTTATCAATGTTATCCTCGAAATAGTGCTCACGGTTTTTGTATTGTGTAAGTACAAATTTTTCACCACGTGCGTCACTAACTTGACTTGATACTTGAGATGTACCTGTCAACTTAGTCTGCTTCGTTTTCGTTTTTTGGAACCATATCGCGCCACATTATTATTGTTTTAAAATGTACAATGTCCATGATAACTATACAATTAAAATACCCGACAACAATGCTTGTGGTTTGTTAACTGAAATTGGACCCGTAAACGAATACTATTTGAAAATGTCATTTAATTTTTGCATTTAATATAACACGCTGCACCAATTGGTTACATTTGGTACGAGTGCATGTAATTTGGTTTCAATAAAAGTATTTTTGACATCCGTGGCTTTTTATTTGTCACACATTCGAAACCGGACCGTGCACCATGTGAACGGCTGGGCGGGACGCATCCATCTTTATTGGAGGTTTATATACTTGCATGTAATTACAAAATATATTTTTAACCGAATTACAGAAAAGGAGAAGATTCTCAAATCACTTGTTTTTTTTTTTATCTTTGTTTATATAATTGTTGTTGATTCGGAAAATTCCTTTTTGTTTGGAAGGAATTCCCGTGCGGTCCGACGGTAATACAAAAATAAGAGACGAAACCAAGAAATTCACCTTCTTTAAATCGGAGTCGAGTTTTGTTTTTGTTAAAACATTTACTTGTATGACGTATATGACACCAACTACCAAACAGATTAAGGAGGTACTTGGCAGAAATAGGTAAAGTGAAGATCGAGAATTATTATTCTGCCTGTGAGTATGTGTAAGCACCGTATTTCCCCCACAACAAAATTATTACGGTGCAAAATTGTTTACCTCAATGCTTGGTCTACCGACTCTACTAGATTGTTGTGGGTTTGAAACGACATTATTGGTTTACATAAAAATATTTTTTAAATCTTTGTTTTCTATCTATGCTACAATTTTTATCTAAAGTTAATAAAAGTATCTAATAATTACTTCCATGAACAAATTGGTGTGATTTAGATACGTTCAAATTTTTATTGTGATTACATGCTGTTTTATACTGAGAGAATTGATTTTAATCGTACTTTGGCAGATGAAACCAAGCTTCACGATGAAATATAGGAAAGGGAGGGATAAACAAAATAAAAAATCACAATTTAAAACAACATTTATTTTTACATACATTAAGTCGGATTCAAAATGCCTGAAACATACTGATCTCTGTGTACACATCAGTTATAGATTATTAATTTCATGGACATTAAATAATATATTCTCTTTGCGATTTTCCATAAACAATAAAATTAAAAAGCGATGTTATTTAAACGACCACCTCGCGGTACAGCCACTATACACGTAAATATTAAAAATTTAATTTTTAATCTTTAGGAATTTCATTATTTAGGTATATCTTTAAAATTAAATTTGTTAAAAATATAGATTTTCAGTATAGTAAACGTAGACAATAAGAGTAATCACCGTGCCCCCGACGTCCGCCACGAACGGCACGATGTGCTGATCCAATTCTAAACGTGACTATACTACTAAACGTATCTATTCCAAATGAATCGTACTACCGAAAAATTTATAAAAATCACGTTCGTCCTACTAAGAATGGAAAAAAATCTATGAGCACTAATCATAAATGCCATCATTTTAATATCTAGAACGAGACAGATCTAACGCGGGCGGTACCGCCGCCTACGACAGTAAACATCACCAAAAAATATCTGCAGGCCAGAGCTGCGTTCAAATTTTAACCTTCGAGAAAACGACGCGGATAAAGCGACCACCTACGACGCGAGTCACAGAACACAATTAGAACCGCACTCGCGCTCCGGCGAATAAAAACCAAAAATTACTGAAATCCACCGCGTTCATATTGTGCGCAAGTACGTTGACTTATCTACTACGAGAGATATATTAAAAAAGGATCGATCAATACTATTTTGGTTATTGGCAACGGACGTTCAACCTCTAGTCTACTCTAGTCGGAGAGCAGATCACGGGAACTAAAGATATTTATTTTAACACTAACTATCCGAAATCCTGTCCAAGTTAACCGACAGAAACGTCCAGTTTCCAAACCGATAATCCAAAACTCCAACTCCGCTCTTTCCGACACTGGCAGTATTTCATCTACTACGAATCGAAAACGATAGAAAATGCTTTAAAACTACATTATATAATACAATGACTCACGTGTTATTGCGTTCACTTATCGTACGAGGATAGCGGGCGTATACGTAAACTAGTGCACACATCGGCGTATCTACATATCGTTACGCCCTGGAGGTCAATAGTCGTATGCGAATATTACAAACGAATCAAACATGAGGTGCTTTTAAATGGCAATTAAATAATCAGCCATCAACCGACGGTCGATTTGAAATAACGGTCAACAGATTCAACCAACATGCGACTATGTAAAAGACATTTCACTTATCATAAAGCTGTGTACATGAAATTTAAAAACGTAGAAATCATTCCTTGTAATAGATAATAGATGAATCCTATATCAGTGTGTATCTTAAAGACCGCCTTACACTCGTTACTGCGTCGTAGCTGAGGTTGCCTTATTATATGTTCTTTTGTTTCCTTTTCTTTGGCGTACAAGTGAACAGTTAAAAATATATATATACATATACAGGATGCCCAAAGTGAAACCTAAAGGATATGCACGTTGCAACACTAAGTTATTGACGAAAAAACCTCATTCGATATCAAATGTAGGTACGTTCGATTTATACAATTGAACGGACACAAACACACGTCCAAGGCGGCATCACAACACGTGCAGCGAGTCCGGAGATCGGTTGGTCAGTGCCAGTGACGATATCAGAATGCACAGGGTACCTGCACTACACGCGCGGTGGTGTCGAGTGTGACTCGCGAGCGGCTCGCGTTCCGCAGGTTAGTTAGGCGTGCGGCGTGCGTGTAGTGTATGTACCCTCCGGTGTATTGTCAATGGACCAGACGTTGAATGCCCTCGCGGTGTTATTGTTAAACACTAGTGTGTGCACGCGGTGTCACTCTGGCGGGCATGTCGCTCGAATGACTTGGTGACTTGTTTAAAGTTTTTACTTTACTACAATTAAGTTCAATAAACAATTGAAGAGGCAAGGGTAGGTTGGGTGAGGTTAGGTTATCTGTTACTTTAGAATTAAATTATCAAATTGTTACTCGAAAAAATAGTGTAGACCGATTTGATTTATGACTTGACATTGAGCTAAATTGACCCGATGGTCAAAATCGGACCGTATCTCAATGCGTGATTATTTTTTCGGCAACAAACTTTAAACATTTAAACGCTGAACTACAACTGTAAATAATATTTAATAAATCTTCATCTATTTTAACTACTAAAAAAACAATGTAGCTATTTCTATCTGTTTATTTTGTGTCGTTATTTTATTCACCGGGCATTTGATTTGAATGCGGTATTCATGTTCATGAATTTTTTTTTACGCCATCTAAATCGCCACCCTGATCATTATATCAATGTATTTTGTCAAACTGCCAAATAAGACAACTTACATCGAGCCGGTCCAATCCGCCCTGCGGTCGTTACCCCGCCCCAGTAGCCGACGCGAATCGCCGCGGTATCTTTCAATCTGTCGCATTAAATATGTTTACTTTTGATATATTAAATTTAGATAAACACCATCTACAGACATATCCGGGTCACGTGCCGGGACAAGTAAAACTCGATCTGTGGCATTGGCCGTTGGCCCGTCACCGGGGCTACACCACCGGCGCGTACGGGGCCCCGCCCCCTCCGTCCAACTACAGCGGGAAAGAACAGCACAGATAAAGAAACCTTAGCACTACTTCATTCCATTTCATATCGCGATACGCTAAAACTTACTTAAATAGCTACCAAGTAGATTTTTTTTCATTTAAGTTACATATACAATAAGTATTTATGACGCCATGTATATTTTAATTACACAATGCATTCTACAATACGTCCGGTGCCGGAGGGGACACGCTAATATTGCACAGGAAATCATTTTATATTATGACGTTCAGAAACAAATTAATTTTATACTATTCAAACTTAACATTACGTAAGCTTAAATAACTATTTTATTTGAAAAATGTCCTAAGACATAAACGGGACAGTATGCGTCTCTCGGCGTTTTTAAAGTTAATAAAAACAAAAATGTCTCCGGACACCGTTCAATGTACGAAATATATAATATATTTACGTTATAATTGCCTACTTAATTCAAAAGTAAAATTTAACGTATTAAAATAACACTATAAGTAGTTATATATATATATATATATAAATGAATTGATAGTGTTGCTACTAGAAAGCACACAGCGCATGTTATATTACAATATGCTAGAACCAATGAGTGTTAGCTTGCTCATAGAGACATACACTTGTATATATTTTTTCACATGGTAACATTAGGTTTCGGTGTTCCCGCTGGCAACACATCATTTATGGCACATACAAACCGATTCCAGCTAGACATTATTTTATTAAGGACCATAACTAACATTAGCGTTCAATAATAATGCGCATTATATACCATTTTATTGTAAACATACATTCTCAATACATTACGTATTAAATTAAGTTAAATTAAAAAAAAAAAAAAAAAAAACAACACTTGCACGGTAGTAATAACTCTGACACGTTTATTAATATTTTGACAACCATAATTATAAATAAAAGTAAGATTTGGATTATTCTTAAACCATAAACAAACAAACGATTTATTTATTTATATCAAATAGATCTCTAGTGACGGACTAACCTAACAGACACAGCGACGTAAGTACAAATCCAATCGTATAAATAAGAGCTTTGTAAACCTTCAGTTACAAGCTTACCTTACCTTACCTTACCTTACCCTATCCGACGTCAAATTAAACTGAACAAAGACAAATTAACGGTTCCGTACGTAATGCAAACATAACACACTCAACATCGCGCGCGGGTCTTGTCGGTCCGTCGGTACGTCACAGCCTACTCTCGTCCAATGTACTAGACATAGTTTTTTTTATATATAATCAGGTAACCAAATCAGATATACAAATATCTAAAATTAATTTTGGGCGGCCGCTCGTCGCGAGGGATACAAATACATCATGAAATGGATATTTTAAAACGCATTATGTTTGCACGTAAGAAAATTACCACTTCCCCTTACCACTGACGCTACTAAAATTGAAAAATAAAAACGCAAAATCTTTAATCGCCCCCAAAGGAAAACCAATACGAAAACCCTTGTGTACGAGTTTAGAAAACTACTCAACACGGTCAAAACGCTTCAATGTTTCACAGTACGGAACCGTCTGCACGCGAGCCCGATAACCGAAAGTTTTAATTTAAACACCGCCACACCACCCGGGCCGCGTCACACGCGAGCTATCTGTTAATCTTTGGACCTTACATACTAAAAGCTCCCCGCTGCCAGTTCACCGGGCGAAGCTCCCTTGTTACTTCGGTTATTCAAACGGCTAGCGCATTGCCTAACTCGAGTTTAATTACATACAAAAAAAATATAATGAAAGTAATTAATAGATGGAAGACGTACGGTTAACGAATTAATTTAATTGTTACTTAAATAATTTATTCGTCAATAAAATTAATATAAAAAAAAACAAGGAGATTTTAACAATACATTGTGCAATCTCGTGCTATGGGACGTTTTCGAAACGTAAATACAATGTTAAGAATATTAAGCCTTTAACAGTCACGTGATCTTAAAAATATAATATTTATTTAACTAAGATTTACAATGGCGTCATAATTTCCGAGGTACAATCCAAATATAAAATTGTATTTACATCCCGGCACCGTCGCCGCACGTCCAAGAATAACAAAGAAATATAAATATAAATCCACGCTCAAAAATATACAGACACGAAACGTATTCAGGGATTGTAAAGATTCCACTAGGTTATAACGAAAAAAAAACTGTATACACAAGTATATATATATATGGCTACAAAGGTTAATTAGAAAGTTTGAAAGCTCGCTAACGATTAATAAAATCCAGTATGTTCGACTACGGCCGTCCGGGATACGTCGAACAGTTCATCGACTCGAACTGCACACGGACTGCACCAGCAGTGACGACGCCTTAGTCACGACCGCAGCCAACGTAAACAGACGCGACACGCCGAGCTGACAAGCTGCGTCGACTACAAATTATTATCTGTGACACGCTGCCGCCGGCGGCGCGCGTCCCTCGCGTGTGACCGATAGAAAATCATTTGATATATGTTAATAATAAACTAATATAAAATTAATTATATCAAAATATATCCTTTAAAATGGTGTCGACATCGCGTCCGATGTGCGTGCCGCGGACGTTACGACCCGCCGCCTAGACCGCAGCGGTCCGACGACGTGAAACTCGTTTAAGCGGAGGCTAGTATTTAGACTTTACACGACCATTGCACGTTTGATTGTTGCGAACCAACCGCTGCGCTGCACACGTATGTATATTTCATTATGAAAGTTCTAACAACACTGCAGTGAAGGGTTGGAATGGTCTTTTAACATTTTTGTGTGGTCGTTAACTATAAATAATATATATATATATATATCAGACGGAAAGGAGCAGATTTTAATGAATATAAGTTACTTCTTTCTTGTTATTATTGTAAATAAATGGAGTCATATTAAAAAACGAAATAAATACAGACAACCTATTTAACGTGTTCAACGTTCAATTTCTATTTTAATCAAAAATAAATATATCAAAGTGAATTTTAAATAATAAATTAACATAAATTAAATCAAACTCAATCGAACTTCATAAGAAAAATAATTATAAAACAATTCCTAATACATATATAAATTGTAATGTTAAACAAAAGATGGACACGAACAGTATACTGTGTATTTGCGTATGTCAGAGCGAGACGTATATACCGACAGTATACAGTTGGGGCACACGACGAGCTGAGCGGGCGGGCGGCTGGCACAGTTCCAGCTGACGTGATCCTTAATACAAACAATGGATGGTGCTGACGATCACTGGACTGCCCCTTCATATATAGCATGTTACATAAATGTTTATACAATACAATATAATATAATAATAAGTTAATATTTTGTACGATTGTTGCTTTATTTGTGTGATCTACGGACAACGAATTAGACTCTCCGTTTTGTTTGTATGGTTTGAGGTCTCACTTATATGTATGATTTCGAACATGATTATTATATAAACAAAGAATTAATTATACGTTTAATATCCTAGAATCCGACGGTTGGTGCTCTATAGAACAAAATATATTGATATTTCCAGTGCGCCGGCCGGTTGGCGTGCTCGTAAGACACAGACATAAAATATCTTTAAAAACAGTCACTACATTATACGGGGCAGTCCATGAAGTTTGGATTGGCACTCACCAAAACTTGTCCTAACCTCACGACCGCTCCGAGAGACCGGACGTTGTGTCGCCACGTCACCGGCGTTCGATAGTTTTATTTAAATTATTATTGTTACACAAATGTAATATATGCTAAGTCACTCACGCGCGTTTAAATTCCAATAAGTAACTCAATTTCCCTTACTTCATAGTACTAGACGCTAGAAATCAAATCCATTGGCATCTTACGTTCGATATATTTCTCTCTAACTAAAGTTACAAAATATGTTACAATTTGTGTTATGAAATAATTTTAAATCATTTTATACATGCACCACATTCTTTTTAACCTGACATAAGGTTAAAAATGATTTAATAAAAAATATTTTTTATCATTCGAAATCCTAACCCAGTCGCGTTTCATAAAACAATATCAACAATAGATCATAATTTAAAACGTAATACATACTTGTAATAAAAAAAATTAATGTGTCCATAGACAAAAGCGGTGACGTAGCGACGCGTTCGATATTCGAATTCAAAGTTGCCAGCGCGTAACGCTATAAAAACGATTCGAGAAAATCCTGTTAACATCGGATACATAAGGAGTAGGCACTACATAAACACCTACAAATTCACATTGAATCCGTTTCGCACTAACACAGCGACGTGACACACGACCGTTATAAAGATTGATTGTTATTAGTTTAAACAGAGAACCAAGCAAATTGATTAAATGTACAAATATTTTACAACAATCGCAATACAGAGCACGCGACCATTCGAACAGTATACATATGTCGAGGAAATATGATTAATAATTATAATCTACACTTTTCTCCTGTACACATTTGTCCTGTTCTCCGTGAAGGCATGACGTAACTGTAACATGGTATTGTTTATAATCTATGAAAAAACCTCTGACAGTACGATGATTATAATCTACACTACACACGACCATAGATAATAGACGCATACAAAAATTAAAAAATGTCACGTAATATGCATATATATTTCTTTTCGTTTTCGTTATAACTACCTAATATAAAAATGTGTTGTTATTATAACGTATTATTGCATTTACTACTCCCTATGTATACTGCAGGCCGGAGATGCACAGATAATAATAATCATATATTTTTAAATTCCATATATATCTATTACTAATCTGCTAAGCCAAAAAAACCTCATTTGATATAAAACTAAACCATCTATTTATAACATACTTCTTGTAAATAATTATAATTTATGTTATAACATCCTGTACGGTTGTATTTTTATAATTATATTCATAATTTTATGTCCTACTAAAAAAATAATTTAGAGAACGCAGTCCCTTTCAATGACCCCCCCCCCCCCCCCCCCCCCCCCCCCCCCCCCTCCCCCCCCACCCCCCCCCCCCCCCCCCCCCCCCCCCCCCCCCCCCCCCCCCCCCCCCCCCCCCCCCCCCGCCCCCCC
>DWPT01001931.1:0-17285 GCA_018251895.1 Agathymus mariae mariae | reverse complement strand
AGCTGGACATCCTTAAACATTACTATTTAAGACTGTAACAGATAACAAAGATAACGCGTTGAAGTAAAGAATGACGCTTGTGAGCTCTTCCGCAATTTTGTATCGGCGGCAGGGCTGGGTGAATCTGTTCTCACAAAGGTTAACAAGCGACGTTAAGTGTATTTTTACACAAACGGCAAAAACATATGAGAAGCAAACGGGGAAATGGCGAATAGGAGAGTAATCGAACAGAATTAGTTTCGTCGTGTCGGTTAGGAAAGATGCGTGCACTTCCGCTCAATACATTGCTACCTATATCTACACATAATCTGGATATTTTCAACTGTTTCACTAAATTTAATTAAATGTTGTATAAGTTCATATCTATAAAATATACAGATACATAAACTAAGAATATGGCTTATAGATTTTAATTTGAAAATTTAATAAACACTATTGCAGAATACGATGCGTATTATATATTTAGATAAATTGTCAAAAGCTTCAATTACTTTGGGGGTATACGAACTTGTATCAAACAAAGAGGCAACGCGCATAGTCCGCGCGTAAAATTGATTCTGAACGCTACGCTATGCGCAGGACCCCGCTACGTTAATCTCGGCACCTGTCCCTTATGCGCCTGCAGTCCCGAGGTCCGAGATGTAAAAATAAAACTATAGGTTCGCGCAGACTACCATTACAATGTATGGAACTAATTTACATCGATCGATCAGCTAACCGGGGCACTGTGCCTACATTGTTGACGACGGCGGAATTTTAACAGACTCATAGCCTGGTGGATAGGATTGTGCATGTTTCTCGTGAGCCTGCTGTCACTGGTGCGTGCTCGGGTTTCCGAGAAGGTGCGCGGTGAAGGGTTTACAAGGGGACAACTAGACAAAAACATTTTACTATTACAGTTACACTATTAAAAATATATACTTAACCAAACTTAGACTATACAACGATCATAATAATGTGCGAGAAACTTCGTTATTACCACGTACAAATAACAACTCGCGCTTTCAATACACTTAAAACGTGGCTTTGGAAGAAGAATTTGAGTTATAATATAAATGGGAGCCTGCTTTGAAACACTGAAAATATTCAAATATTATATGTATATAATCTGTTAAAGTTTCGTATATGCGGTTCAAACTCCAAACGACTGTATATATTTATATATATATTATCAAAAAGTACAACCCGTTACAACCCGTAACTTAGTAATACTCGTAGCATCCTACATAATGATTCTTAATACGCAATCTTATTAGCTGTCAATGCTCTGCGACGTCCGGAAGGTGTCGGTGGCATCGTGGTGAGTTGAATGCTCACGACACACTGGCTAGAAGATTTTATTATTTATAGCATGAGTAGTTATAATTGATTCCGCTTATATTACCTTCTCTTTGAAGATAACAGCACCGGTATTACGCATAAATTATTGTTGATTGAAGGATTAATTATTTTATTTAATGTTATAAAGATGAAGAGGCGTTACTAGTAAATTATGATAACTGTTCATATTGTAATTAAACGTATTGTAATTTAAGAAGGTAATTATATATATCTTTAGTTAACGCATAACGAATTTTTACTACAAAATCGCAATTATGCTAAAGATACAAGTAAATATATCATAACGCTTTATCGAACTAGACCCAAGACCATTGCAAACCTGTCCAATTCAGCAGACAGACAGCCAGACGGACCCTCGTATGATACGCAAGACGAGCATGCCGGGTTTACCGTAAGGGACCCGGTTATGTCGCAAATAAATCGCTCAGCAGCCAGACGGAGACGACCGAATTAACGGTAACGCGCCGAATTCGGTCGCGTGTGCTCGTCGCGAATGTGTCAATTAGACGACAGATTGATCGACGACTGCGCGCCCGATCGGTAGAATCCTGTTTTTATTGGACACACATATACAAACGGCTTATTTTGTAATACATTTCGTTTTTACTTTGAACTTAGAAATTTCGGGTTTTGGTATTCCGTAAATGTGACTTGAAATTACATTAGGATTCTATGTCACCGTCAAAAACGAAGAACCTAGAATAGACATGATGCAAATGTCTCTTTTGAAGCATGTACAAGAATGTGTTTGTGTACATATATGCATCACATAATTGTTAGAAACCAGTTTGTGACTCTTCGAATTCTATTCAGTGTGAATTGCAGTTTTTAAGTCGCTGTAAAGCTTCTGATGCGACCACACGCAACATGTTTGACAGTGACAAGCAAGCACGATAGCGCTCTAGTTACTCTGCCACTAGCAAAAGGTTTGTCTACCGACCAGAATAGTTTAACTCAAACTATCGCTTACGATCGACACATAGGGCATTGGGGATATCTTAACAGACGAATATATTATTTAACCTTTAGCTAAAAGTGATAAGTGACATGGACTGTCTTTTTATCGTTATTTTATGCGCGTCAAAGTGGCGTTGACGTCATCGATATCTGCATGTGCACCAGAAACAATGAAAAGCAGATGTTGCGAAAAACATAATTATTTTGAAATAACATCAATGTAATAAAAACTATATATTATCTAAATCAAGAAGCCCGGGAGAGAGAGGGAGAGAGAGAGAGATAAAACAACATCGTTACACAAGATTAACGAAACTACGCCTCCTCGGGTAAAAACACTGTAATTTCAAATGCTTATGTAATGTTATTTGAATTACTAATCAGTTCAATGTCACAGGGGTCTTAAGTTATTATAAGCGACGTATTACAGAAGCAAAAGACGATAATGTTTTTTTTAGTTTAATATTTGTGGCTTATTGGATTTCACGACGTTCATTATAAAATTTTAATCAAAATGTTGTTTATTTATCTTTCTAACTACTTATGACGGCTAGTTTTACAAAAAAACCAACATATCCTATGAGACTATTAATCTTAACTATATAGATACATAACTCGGTAGCTACACGAAGCAGACTTATAGGAAATTCAATAACACATCGCAATTACATACCTACTGGCACTTCTACAAACGATGCAAACACATTCTGTGGCGCTAACAATAATAACTACCTGCAGAAGATCGGAGCCATCACAATCGGTTGAAGTGTAACGCACTCCGCAAATCCGTCGCGAGGAGACGGCCTAACATTATGTCGACCATATAAAGTGTCGTTGTTAAGATCACCGTCCAGCGCACGAGACGCGATGATACACAACGTACATGACAAATAATAAATACACTTTAAAACTCGCTCGAGTTCGTCCTTTTGTTATAACTACATGCATACATACACTGTTCACGAGTAAAATGTTATAGGATAGTCGAGTTGCTGGCAATATTGCCAACGGTTATTCTCAGTGGGGTTGAGCTTTAGTAATTAGAAATCGATTCAGTTGTTAAGTCTCTTGGAAATGTTTAATATACAACATTAATTAAATTCAAAACGTACATAAAATTTAACGTTAATAAAAAGTCGAGTAGATGTCGAAACGCGACCGTAATACAACAGGTATACAGTAACCAAATTGTAATTCACTAATATGTAAAACATAAAAGAAAAGAAAAAATCCTTCAAATATACTCAAAAGACTATTAAAAGAACCAAGAAGTCACAAAAAGAAGAGAAAATTCATGCAGTTAATAAAACATACAAACGGGTATAAAAGTTTTTTCTTCACGTATCAATATATATTGTTTACTACGCGTAATTTACAAGGGATAATTTAACTAATAACATTATTTAAAAAAAGGTTCGCCTCTGTCTTATCTTATCTTCGCTTCATATTAGCTCGTCTTGTCATTGTAGTTCGCGCGTAACAACGGTTCGCGTTGTGCAATTCCCTGTACTTAGACCAGAAGCATAACGGGCCATCATTTCATTTCAGGAGCACAAACAGCTTCGTGGGAACCGTCAACGAAACGCGACAAGTTAACGCCGTAATGAACTCCATGGCGATTATGACTGATGTGAAGTTATTCGCGGTGTGTTTGTCATAGTTTTTTGACATGCCAAATGAGTGTGATCAAACGATCAAATTACGTAATAAGACTTCCAAACTCGGACAGTATTGTACATGGAAGAAGTTCCTGCAAATAACTACATCTTACTTAACGATGTAACTACAGGGGATTCCAACTCCTATACCACAACATTAGTAAGCCACAGGCAAACAGTTGTGAGACGTTAGGTAACACGCGTGCGCTCTGTTTTATTGTTAAACAAAACTAAAGCACATAATACAATTCAGTTCGGTTGAATCGAGTTATACTACAAAATTGTTGATGACAAAAGCATTTTTGTGTCGTATTTATTTGCTTGTGACAAATGAAATACAGTCAAAATACATTCAGTCAAAGTAAATACTCAAGCGTCTTTCAATACGAAATGCAAAAATGTTTACATGTAGAAGAGCGATGCTCAGTACAATTGCATGAATCAATTTTTTTCTAGTCGACCGTGAGCACGTAATTTCCATGTAAATAACTCATACAGTTCGCATTAAATTGAGGCATATTATTGTAATCAGAAAATATGCATATTTAATATCACCAACGTCTAGAAATGGATAAGCAAATGTATCTAAAATCGTACGTAAAATTCCGTCAGCACCTCTCGTTGTTTTTGGCTAATTTATAGATTTAACGCGTTGTTAACAAACAATTTTGATTACTCATAAAATGCTTAAAGTCCACCAGCGCCGGCTGTGAGCTACGAAACTATATTGATAATCAATCAAGCATTACCCACAGCTTCGTGCTACAATTTTCATCTCATCTATATTATCAATCATCGGAAATTTGCATACTTTTTTAAATAATATTACTTTGTTATGGTTGGATTCTACTTGCACATTATTTAAAGTGATCTTCGTCAATCAACGCTATTTAAAATATAGCTGGTATTTTTATTATTTCAAACTATAACGGTATAAACAATCAACATTTTTGATCAGCGAATTCAAAGTCTAACAATAGCCTCCATACAATACGGTAGGCCAATGCTGCGGCATTAACGAGTAAAATTCAACATTTGAATTCACATAATGGATGTCAATATCAAAATGCCTTGTAATAGCTAAAGCAGTATGGGAACTAGACGCTGAGACAACGCGACGGTACACGTTTATTTCTTTAACAATGCCCAACCAAAATAGGCAAACCACGCTCGTCAATTGCAAATCGCCACCTGTCGATGACCTCGAGACTAACGGGCATTCCACCAGCTCACATATCCATTTATGCACAAACCCCATCCGTAAGCTCATCCTACACGAACTTAGAGTAAGGCAGAGTTCTGACTTCGCTGGTAACGGTCCATCACCAGCAGTTTGAATAAAGGTCGCGAGGTCGAGCACTACATCGGCTAGTTTGCGCAGTCAGTTTATCCGCCGAGGCGGATAGCAGGAAATGTATACTGAGTAACTGTTCAAATAAACATTGGCAACGATCATCAAATTGAAAGCACAGTATGTGAAACACTGTTTATCGTCGATCACCGTATACTCCGCCGGGTCATACATTTGCATTACAGTACCCACGTAATTGGCGCCGTCCCAATTATGGAGGAAACCTCCAGACGACCTGAAGAAACAACGCCGTACTTATCTGGAATTGTTTTTTTTTGTACGCTGAAACATTGTTCACACTGTCATCGTAAGTATTGGGTTTGTGATATTTTACACAATACAACAAGTAGATTATTTATTAAAGCATCATTGAACTGTACATGTTTTATTTTAACCACCACACGATACATTCACAGTATCAGATACAGACCATACGTGTTTAATCGTTACTGCTTGGAATTGCTCAGTAATAAGCATTATGGGCATAATATTTGTTTGAAGTAAAATAAATGAATTGAGCACGTAATTAAATATAATAGAGCAGCAAATATCAGATACGAGGATATGTCGGAAACGCTACAGGATCAATTAATAATGACGCCAAGACACCCGCCTGCTGGTGCGCCGTCGAGATGAAAACTCGCCGCAAGACAATATTATGATAAATGACACGGAGGATTCAACTGCATCTATTTACAACCACGCTTCTTTGAAACCCCATTACATTATCGATAAGCTACTCGCACGGTGTAGTTATTGATGACGTGTCGAAAGTTTGTGACTGTGAAATTATTGACAGTAATGTTTTTTCTAAAGCCAGTGAGCACTTCGTAATATATGATACCTCACGCGGTAATAGTATGTTCCCCTCGACACTTCCTGACATCTGAAAAGTGTTAAAATAGCATATGAAATTTAAACCGGTCCGCGAATTCAGCCGGCGGTAACCATATGTTGCGACAGGACACCGGTTAAGACAAGACACAAGTAGAAATTACTTATAATTCAATAATCACGCGACTTAATGATTTAGCTTAACATAATAAACCACTTAATCACGTTCGAGTTGTAGCTGTGTAGTTAAGAATTTCGTAAATGGGTCATATGCAAAATAAACCGTGACAATAACGAAGCATACATCGGTAAAACAAACAAAGTTAAAAGAAATGACACATTCAAGCAAACAGAAACGCGCGTTTGAGCAGAATTAATTTACAAAGTGTCGTCTGGCACCACTGCGGAGGTCACACTTGTTGCGCCATTATCTTTGCGACAACGGCCTATAAATCCGACAGTTTATGAAAAACACTTAAAGTCAATAAAGAATTACAAAACCTTCCGCGTTTGATTCAAATGAAGCAATTTTATATATCTGTTAATTAAACCGATACTCATAGTAGTAGTATTGTATTATAAATCAGGTTTCAAATATTGGAATTGGAAACAAACAGTTGTGTAGATTAAGATTAGAAGTGATTTTGTAAAGGAACTACGTTTATAATAGATAGTTATCGTCGTTCAAATCGTATTTACTCAATTATACAAAAACAAAATCGAAGCCACGAAAGAAAAGCTAAACTATGATTCTTTAAGTAAACAAAGAAACCGAGTATCGAATCGTAATTAAATTATAAGGTTTAATTTGAAATTCAACTCGGCGGCACAATCTAACTAAATCTAGTAAGACTAACCTAAATACAGGAGATGGCGCAATGTGAAGAAACCTATTCGCTTCAGCCGCTTAGATAAAAGTGGTTAAAAAATTACAATAGCATATTCCAAGATATTATGTGAACCTTTGTGGATACTATCTTATTGCTGCTCATTTCAACCTCTATATCGTTGATCTACGTAATCATTGCAACTCACATAATCCCAATACTGGGTTCAGGTCTATCGCAATGACAAAGACGCAGGCCGAAGTCTACATAACACAAATCTATTATCTTACCGTTTCCCAACTTCAATTAATTATAAATAAACGTTTACACACTTACACCACCGCACTATGATTCCCCGTGTTGCGGGCGGCATGGACATACTCAAATATGACATTACAAACACCCACGACCCGGAAACAAACATTTAATTGTCACATAATGTCTACCCCGGCCGGTAATCGAACCCGGGACCCCTCACTCGGCAGGCAGTGTCACTACCAGCTGAGCTAGGAGGTCATCGAAAAAATATTATATTTATTACAATTACATCTACTGTGGCTATAACAAGAAGGCGTATTGAAATATACTTTTTACATAATTTCTATGTATATGCTATATATTGAGTTGCTTGGGATATCTACTGTCAACAGTCAAAGCGAATGATTTCGAGAGCAGAGTATTAACTCCATAAACGCTGTCAAACTAATATAAAACGGACTACTTGACACCACGCAGGAGGTCCAAATCAGCCGAATATAAGTGTAGAAGGAATAAAAAAGTAATAAACGCACACTACCACCCACGTGGTAACCGAATTGGATTACGGTCAACCAATTTGTACTCGGACACGTGTAACAGATAATGAATAGTATACGGAAGTGTTTAGATGTAATGTACTTGGACTAAGAAATGAACCACTGGATTTGACAGATCACACTATACCCGGACGGCTAGGCCACATGCAACGACACATACGTTTTATTGATCATGTGTCGGGTTACAAATGATATCATTTATAGTTGATGTTATTAAATGTTTTATGTTAAAAATAGACGCAGGTGACGCATAAATTTGTTAGTCAATAAGTGCAGAAAGAGCAGACGAGCCATCTGATGAGTGGCCTCCGCTGGCAATAGCCAACAACACCACCAAAATGATCACCGATACACTACCGACCATTATTTAAACAAGCAACTCGTTTAAATAAATTGTATTATATACTGGAAAAAATTGGAATGGTAAGCAAATAAAAAATTCGAAAACGTGGCTTAACACCGCGACACTATTTAATCTAAACGTTCATCTCAGATAAATGTTATTTTGCCATATTAAAATAAGGAGACCATTTGACTCCACATCCCGCTATACGGATTACAAATGTCATATTATGCAAATCCCCAGCGAAGGTTGACGGATATGGAAGTGGTTCTCGTTAAGGGGCGAAGCTTAAGCTTACATCTTCATTTCATATTGGAACGGAATCAATTTTGAAACGCAGTTACGAATAAAACCTATATGTTGTCTCATTTCCGTCGTTGCCGTTCTGGGGAATTAATTAAAGTTACGATAACTCCTAACCTCATTACCACTGCAAAGAACCCAGTCAATATAAATGTGCCGAAAAATGTTGTTTTATTTTATCAGTAGAAGACCAACGAGCAGACGAGGATACTGAACTTCAGCCGTGACTTCTGACAGTGCAACGGGAACACGTAAAAATAATTTGTCGGATGATGCCGTTAAGTCGAGTGGTCGACAGCCACGCACGCAGTTAAATGGTGCATGGTGATAGGGTCATGCATAAGAAGCGTCATGATTAAACTGAGCAATACGGAGTCTAGCGACCCCGAAAGGATCCAGGCGGCAGAACCACGATCGTTGTCCCGTAGGGTGCACCACCAGCGGCAACAACATGGGTAGAGCATATATCGTCTCAAAACTTATGTGTGATATTATTTACATATATAGGTTAGGAGCCGAAATTGGACTGCTTTTAAAATTTCCGTATATTAATCTGCGCTTTATTTTCTAAAAGGGCCAATAAAACTACTTCTGCAAATTATGAAATTAATTCTGTTGAATTTTTAAGTAAGAGTTTAACTTACAGATATTGCCTTTGACTAGTCATACATCTTTAAACTTAAGTGTATATATATATATATATATGAGCATAAATTGCTCAAGTGAAAGGAATTTAAAAACGAATGCAATCGAATTAAAATATCTAACGATATCCTCTACCCATTTGCTCGGCCTAATGTAACACGGTATTGAATCAGTAATGTGACAGTAAGTTACTGTCAAGGTAAGATTTCCATTCGGAATGGGCCCAGGAGCGGTATCGCATACCTCCGCGAGTCGCGCCACTCCGAGACACTTGGCTCGATTCCCGTATAAATGGGACCTGCCACAAATGGAATTTATAACCGGAGTGAGTTTATACGAACAACAATATTGCCACGATTTGAAATGTCCAATAATTGAATCCGGAGACACGGTCGCCGGGTATTTTAAATGCTAATGGTATTAAGTTAAACTGAATAGTGAACGGGCATTCAATGTGTTGGCTAGGTTGCTGTTAGAATTCTATTCCTACATGTGTACCTGGATACTGATAGCTTCACGAGCGGTCCACTGATGCCTTGGGAGTTATTGCTTTCTAGCAAAAATTTCGTTGAGGGGTTGTTGTTTCTCTGTCAAAATTAGGTTAGATTCTACACACACATATATATTCCTAGTTGTTATCACTTGTTTTATAAATGGAATCGTTATTTCATTCAGTTATTTTACCAGCTATGATAATTAGACAAGGGAAAAGAGTTAACGATTCGATTTGGAGTATTTTCCATTTCAGTGTCCACGTTGCATCGACAACTCTCTTTGAGTCAGTAGTGCCTATAAGTCACGGTAGCTGCTTTCCATTACGTGAAACGACCAAAGAACTCCGTCCGAGTTTTTATTTTAGAATATTCATAATAAACATAAATACTACGTAGTCCATCGTCTACAATTGTTGACATTCACATGCTTACGGTTCGTCGCAACAAAATCTGTCAGAGCACCGTCATTGAACGTTTTTTAGCACCAGTTCACACCGAAGTAAAAAGATCGCGGACACCAAAACACACGGTGATTTATCGACAGTGCACGAGTGGGCGCGTCCCGCGTGCCATCAATCGCCACTTTACTATTCATACGTTTATTTACTTATTCCCTTTTGCATTTTAATTGAATGCTGGTGTCTATACAATTTATTAACAATAAACGGAATGCCGCGACAAACATATCTTTTGAGGGGACACCTCACACAAACGATGTACGAGTGTCGCGTCGCAAACGTTAGCACGATCGTTTGTTTTCGCGTTATTTGAAAAACTCAATGTATCTTTATCATAAAATGCGATATAGCTTTCGCGGCGAGCACCATCGCCGTGATAAAGTGAAATGAAAGCTGTTTCATGCGTATATTGTGCGTTCAGTGAACGACGATGCCACTTTTATACACCTTTTCCTATCTCAAACATGTTTTAATTATACAAACAAACAGATTCAGTCGTAAGAAAAAACCTAATGACTTTTTCGGACGAAAGCAATTAATAACAACATGTGCTTTTTATAGTCATCGTCGACGGCCCAAGGGCGTGCACGGCTGCGTATTACGCTAAATTAATTGAGCGATAAAATTTAAAGGGTGTCGTCTACGTGTACAAATAAAACAATAAAATAAAGAAAACATGCATAAGAAACGAACGTGCATCTGTTTATCACTTGCAACAATGTATAACTTATACAGAAATTACCGAATACATCATGCCCGCTTTATTATACTCTGAATATGAAGAATGCGAAACTATCGTACATTTAATTTAACAATAACAACATTAAATATATATATATATATATATATATAACTATATCTAATTTGCGTCAACGTAATGATAAAGTAAACAGATAAAAGTTCCCGATTCAAGCATACCTGGGCTAGGAAGTCGAGTTGATAAACGTTACGACTAAATCATACGCTAGTTAACTGCGGCCGGTTCGAGGAGGACGTGTGAATCTATCGAACAAGCGAGCTCCTCAGACAAATCGCCGCGTTCCTATTATGGTGGTTTCGGTGTTCCTGTGCGCTACGGCCTTCTCCGATGGAAATCTACTTAAACCTACAAGCGGGCAATCAACTATTCCATGGCGGTTCGAGTAGTCTCAGAATGGTGGAAAATAGATTACTATTAACATATAATAATTCCAGATATAAACTAAGGCCGACAATACGAATGCATCAAAAGTAATTTTTGATGAACAATCAGTTTTATTGACTTTATTCATTACGACAGTTAATGCTATCAGGCTTTATTCCATTAATATTTTTAATTCACAATACGATAATAAGATATCAATTAGGTACATAGACACAGGTATAGGGAGGTATATTTGATATTATGGAGAGTAAACTTAGATTTTTTTGCTCGATAGCTATATGGAAAGTTCCACGTGTAATTATTTGATATAGGATGTAATTTTTTATGTACATATACATACATGTCAATTAGTAGATAGTATCCGCAAAAGGATATAGTAAATCAAGCTTGTCACCCCCTGCCCCGGTCACCCCCAAGTCAGTCCCCGCTGCTGAGTGCTGGCAGGTAGTGCCGCGCTGACGAGCTGGTGCCAGAGTAACAAAAATATATTTGAATCAAAATAACGAATGTCTTTTACAGGTTAATACAACATGAAAAAAAAAACAACATTATATGTATGTAGGAACAGTAGGTATAATTAGAAATCGTTCATCTGCCTTGGAAAATATATATAAAGCTTCAGGTATGAAAGTATTTCTTTCTTACAATATATCCAAATTATGTCGTAATGAATACCTTGGAGAAATTATAAAGCTTCGAATTCTTCATATGATTCTTTGATTCATGCCTAGTATCCTGTTACCACCAAATCGAATAGTTTTTTTTCCGTTTCTAGCATAGTTCTTGTTATCTGACTGTATAAATTCGCTACCCTTACATTAAGAATTAAAAAATTCAAAACGAACAGAATTCAAAAACACATTTACAAACGCCCTGCTCACGAGTCATTATAAAACTTGTTACCAGCTTCCCCGCGCTAGCAACCGACAACCTAGGTTACCTAGCACTTGGAAACGACCTTGCGTGGAAACACTCGGACGAGCGATCACAACGGTGACACCACCGCCAGTACTCATCGCGCTCAGCGCAATACGCATTCCTGATTCGACGCGCGCGCAGCCGCGCGCGGCTCACTGCCTACCTATCAGTTGGACAGACGACACTTGTGTATGACACGTGAAAATAGTATTATAACTTCAATAGCAGATAAGTATTTCTTGTGATTATATTTAAAATAAAACTTTTTTATAAGTAGTTTTGTACAGTTTTTATGAATTTGATTTTTGCGACGAGAGATGTTTTTTTTTTCACACGACAATTATACCGAAACAAATAAACAACTTAAATCGATAGAAAAATGAGTTGAAAGAGAAATCGACAAACAGTGCCATTTGACAAAGACGCGGCGTTGATGGTAACTAAACAAATGCCAATGCTATGGTAACGGCAGCGTCAAAACTACGGTCCAGTGGGGTTCACGAGCCGTTCTCACATAACGGCCGTGACCTCTTCATCGGGAAACATCGGCGAGTGACCGCCGCCGCCCCACCGTCGCTTTCTTCTGACCCGCTTTTCATGAACAATACTTCGGCAACGGCCCGCTCGCCTCGCTCAACTCGAGAAAGTATTCGATATGAAAGCAACATTGATTTAAGCAAACACCGATGACTAAGAACCGATCCGATGGGCCGATGCGACGAAATAATCTAACGAAAACATCACGACGATAAATTAATTAATTCAAACTAATTCATAACAATACAAACAACTTCAAATCAAACACCGAGTAGTTTAATTGAAGCAACGACCTTGTCATAATTGCGTCTCGATAACACTATTACAATGACTCGATCCGGCAAAACGCGATTGATACATAATTTAATGCATATTCGAAAGCGCCAATAATCCTATAACAAACCCCAATCCGATAGCAGTCGCTATGTTTGGTGTAGTAATTTCTAATCCACCAGTACAAGTTCAACAAGACAATATTCGCTACGGAAAAGCAATATCCGATTGCAAATCCAGTCTAATTTAGCGTGAGAACTGTTACTAACCATAAACAATGTGAAACGAGAATCCAAAACAACATTAACTGTTGCTTAATGGGTAATCAAAGTAAGTTTTGATTTATAATTTAAAGCTACTTCCTAACTTAATAGAGACAAATTGTATATTCCGTTTCGAGGGGCGCGGAACACAAATAGAACTCAAAGGGAGCATCGAAGCAGATGTCATGTGACGCAGCCGCGGTATACACGAGTTGAACGCGACCCCATATCGCATTCCACAAATCGAATATCAAATTGTCTTATGGAACCGAACACGTGAAATGACATGTGTCCGAGATCGATATTGCGATATTCTGCAGGATATTTTATAAATTTACTTTCTACTGTCATTGCAACGGTAGCGGCTGGTTTCCCTTCGCATTAATCAGTGACATTGTCGCGGCGACGGCCCGCTGCCGTCGGCAAGTTTAACAATACTTTCACGTCAAGACACTATTCAGAGTCGACCAGTCACTTATATCCGAGGAGCACTTAATTAAATGAGGATGCAAGAGATCTCGAACACAAAACAATGAAGGTCGTAAATCACAGCTTCCTCCATGTAATAGTAGCATCCTACGGGCAGAAGCTTCGCGGCGGCAATCCGGCGCACTATCTAAATTGATGGTTTCCGGTGCACATTAGAGCGCTGAATCTATCGCGCAGCTGTCTGCGTACGCGACACACTTCATTTGCGGGTGCGCGTGCGCCCGTAGAAAGTGACGCTTTGTCATCGGCCACACTCGCCCAAAATCGAACAAACAGACGGACGAACGAGACTGGGAGATGCGAATCGGCCGAGTTAGAGCGAGGTGGGCGACCATTGTGTGCAAAGACTGGGGTGTCGCACATTTGGCGTAGCAGCATCCACGTACGATCGTTTCACGGATTGTTTAATCTCGCACATTATCATATTATACGCTGCATATTATCACACTCGCGAATATGGGTTAATCACCAAATAAATCAGTGTAGAAGAATTCAATTAGTTACTGAAGATTATCTTGATAGCTAATTTTAGCCACCAATTCATCTATTGTAATTTCTTACGAGAATTCTAAAATGACTTTTCGCGCAAATTGTGAAGTGTTGAGGTTAAGGCTATCTTAAGTTAATAAAATTATTGATTAAATGATTACCGGCTGCAAAAAAGGTCCTTGTAGGGCCGCAGAGCAATTCAGTAAATATAAGTATATTTAAAGACTCATTTATTGAGTGATGCTGACGAACTTAGCATGTTAAAATACTTACGATAAATTTTAAGCGACCAACAAAAACTTTCGAGTAGACTTTTTAGCAATAGCATTAAATCGATTCGTATTTAACCAATATCATTAATTTGAGTGATTACAAGCATCCCTATTTGTTTCCTGTGTGGGCGGCGTGTGTTGCGTCGGTATTAATTTATTCACGTGGGTCGAACAGTGGAGAGCGAGACGGACGGGATCGCGTTACACCCGTTAATCAAAGCCTCGCGATTCACGACGAGGAAGATAGTTGGATCCGGTGACAAAAACTGACAGACGAGTGAAGATTTGCAGCAGAGCTCGGTCCTAAAGCATTTTTAGATCCACGCTAACAATACGAGGTCGTATTCAACCGGCATAAGGATATTTTAGCAGTGGCTTTATCTCTACAGCCTCCTGCCCAGCCTCCAGAATGTCGTATGCAAATTTACGCCGCAGCGTGATTCATAGGAAAAAGATTAATCAACTCGCACACTCCGGTCGTGATCCCTCTGCTTACGACACCCGATAATGAGTCAGCCCTCGCAGGATTATCAGTTAAATCGGCTCTCGATTGCGTCACCTCGAAGATGAAAATTATTTTTTGCTCCTAAATCGCAGCTCGCCGCCGACGAAACAAAATCGACGAAGCAAACATTGACAGACGTAACCTGTCAGAGCTTTGTTTCACTGACAATAGACTGATACTTTGCATAAATGCCGATAAAAAATCTTCTTGAACATAAAAGCCTCAAAGACAACTAAGACATACGTACTGATCGAAAATTTATGCAAATTGTCTCTAATATTCAAATGAATGTACAAACAAACATACGTATTATGTTTCAATGTTACGAAATATTGTAATTTAGAAACCGACTTGACCGTAATATAGCGATTCGTTATTAAAACAACAAATACAATGTAAAACAGTGCCTGCGAGAGACGTTAAAAGTTAATACGAAATTCAAGTAATACACGAAAACGCGCCCGGGACGGCTCGTTAAATAATGCCAGATAAATATTGAGCGGGCGCGCATACCGTCATAAAGTTGGCCGACAACACCGCATAGTTACCTGGAACAAACAAACGAAAGACATTAGATAAATCCCGGCTGGCCGGCCGGCCAGGAACAATGGCCGCTGAGAAAGGCCAAAATAAAGGTCACGGCTGAGGCGGATGTCTCATAAAATATTCATGGTTCGCATTCGCATATTGCAGTATAAACAAAATAACTTAAAACCCACAAAGACACGTAGACACAGTAACAGTGGTCTTTAAGATAATTAGACGTGCTACGAGATGTGAATTTAATAGGTACAATATGATTATGTATAGTACTTTCAAAGTTACATTAAATAAACATTTGTACAGATCCTCGTAATTGTTAGCGAGACTACATTGCGTGTAGGTAAACTCGGTAAAAGTATACTTATCTTTAAACAGACCATAATCATCGTTATTACTACCTGCTGTTCAGAGTTCTAAGACTAAAGAGATAAAGTCAGTCCAACAAATACTCTAAGTATCACTGGACATATTTAAGGTTACTTTGAAAACATTTTGAAAAATTACCGAGGGACGCCGGTGTTACGCAACTGATAGAGTACAGTGCAACTTATTAATGTCTTTTTACTATATAATTTGTTATAATTATAAGTCATGTTCGATTATAATAAAAATAACGATTACGCTAAATAGATATGTGTAGAACACAGCGTAACATTATTGAGGTAATTACAATAACACGTTTGGATTAGACCGCAATGACGGCAGGCATGTTTACTGAAGGGATTATTAAGAAAAAGGTAGTATTTTTCCGTCTTATACTAAAATTAAAATAAATTAAAAGTAATTTTTTTACTACAGTTGTTTAAATATTTAACAAATATCATAAAATGTTAATATAATAAATACTTTCAGTTGACATTGGACCAAATGTGACTGGCGGGCGGGCACGAGCGAGCGGCCGCGGCTGCGCTACCTCATGCCAATATATTAGTAATAACTACCTAAAGGCTGCCTGCCGTTCCTTTGTCTCGTAGCAATATTCGACTTGAGGACACAATTACGGCGCGTTAATTCGCTCAATGGATCGTGTAATTGTGTATGTGTAATTATGTATATCGCCGAGTTCACAACGAGTTTTGGGCCGGAAGATGTTATAAAAGTAGTTTAATCAAGGTAAAATTTATTAAGTTCATTGTACTTTAATACAAAACGCAATTCAATAAGGAGCGCAACTGATTATGGCAACTACTTCAATTATTTTCAAAATAATCATTTGTGCAATCTACAAATCAAGTTTATAATTGCGAAAATTTTGTTTTACTTTGAGCTCTTTAAATATGGTTGTTATACTTAATTGTATTTCGTAAAAACTGTATGAAATTAACATAACGTATGGACATTTTCCACAAACTAATTTACTGCAGCAACAGGCGTATGTATCGGCAACCAAAATGTACATTATAAGCTAACTCACTATTCACCATTTCGAATTCACCATACGATCATTTCCACGACGAATCATGACTTGACCTTATGCTTTCGTGAGCATTTCTTATGGACACCCATCGATTCCCGAGTCGCCTCGAGACCGTCGGCATCGCTAGTGTATAACGACTGGGCGGTGCCACGGTGTCACGCTGCACGGATTATGGTAATCCGGCGCTATGCAGTCGAGTGACCACCCCTTCGGACCGTCTACACTGCACCGACACCCGAGGAACGTTGTGACTCTTTGAATTAATGGCACCATTAATGTATTGCTATTTCTATTGTTAAAAAAAATCCGTTTTAACATGCCAGTATATAACAATGTACTAGGGCGATCAAAAAGTAATGGTAATCAATGTATAATACAACATTTACTCTTTCAAATTAAATTTACTTTT
>DWPT01001930.1:0-17286 GCA_018251895.1 Agathymus mariae mariae | reverse complement strand
TGGTGGTACGGTAAGTCAATAGCACAACTAGATCATTTAATATTTAGGATGATATTTTAGTAGTTTAAACCTTCAACGCCAATCACTTCATAATTAATGAATTGATTTATATAAAATAATAACATTACATCAACACCTGTAAGGCTGAATATTTAACTTTAGATATTTATTGCGTTATTATATTTTATGATACTAACAATACATATAATACAATATAATAATAATCCATAAGTAAAAGAGTCGAAACCAAAATGAAACTGAAAGGAACTAACAAGCATGTAAAAGTTTCTTCATTACAACCCATAATTGTCCCACTGCTGGGTCTGGGTCTAATCTCATAATGAGAGAGGTTAAGCCAGACCAACTGCGGAAGACAGACTTTATTTAATTTTTGAAAATTTAATTAATTAATATTTCTCATGATGTTCTCCACCACCGAAGCAAGTGATTATTAATTTCGTGTGTGCAGGACTCGAACTAGTGTCTTTGGTACAGAAGATCACCGTCAAACTAATAAGCTACCTTTAACCGTTTTACCGTAAGAATTTCATTCAGATAAAAATTCACTGGCGTTTTGCCAGACTCGCGAAAGTTTCGAAAGCTGCAAATAAGAAACCGCAAAATCGTGTAATTATACAAAAGGTTGAAACTCAAATTCATAGTGGGTAACAGCAGTTTTATATAATTTCTAATTTATGTTTTCTTTAGATTTTCTATGATAGTTGAAACATTAAATATTTTCTGTGAAGTTTGAAACAATAAATTGCTCGCTATATACTTGATAAAATATTTGAAGGAGTCATGCATAAATGAGACTTCATGTTGTTACATGCATTACTTCAATAGAAATTCTCATTTTACAGATTCCTTCAATAGGTTGCCTTTCATAACTGAAATTAAGGTATCTCCTAAGCCAAAAAAACATCGTTGCGCAATTTGATGCTATACGAGCACGACACGATGACGATGTGACAAACAGATATCCAAAACTTGTAATTTAATTTATATATTATTACAACTTTATTGACATGTAGTACAGCAAGGCACAACTTAGAAATTTCCCATCATACCAATGACATTAAATGACATACGAATAATGAACCACCATTAAAGTGTGTATGCTTACTCACCTAGCCAAGGTGACGACACACTTAAATAAATTTACATTAGCAAGGATTTACGTAGGATTTTACGTAGTTTAAATGAATACAGTTGGCAAATACAATTTCATATCACTCTCGCGGGACTCTCTTTAGATCATAGACTTAAACTTTAACGTGAGTGAGTAGAATTTTTTTATGTAATCGTTCCAAGTTCTCCGTTATGTTTTGCAATGCACATAAGGGCATGGTAATTTGCTGTGAGCAACATCTTATTATTCAGTTTGAATAGTGTTAATGCCACGTTTCGTAGTCTGACGTCAATCGTAAGTTATCAAGGGAGTTACGGAACGTAATTTAAATGGGAGATCACTAGTGGTATCATTTCATGAGCTCGTCAGTGCTTCGGAGGCAGGTATAATAACTTACAGATCTTATGTCGGCCGTTATTCTATCCAACAATCTGCACTGAAGCGACACGGTGATGTACGTTCTAAAAAAGGGCAATTCAAATGTTATAGAATATACGTTCATCAATTTCAAAACGAGTCCTTTTATACTTTAGTGAGGTTTTATTTTTTATGACATAGTCACCCCCCCCCAAAAAATATCGCGAAAATTTTCGTGATTTTATCATAAACATCCACATTAGATCACCAAACTCTATAATTTCACCAGTACTTTCGGAGCAACTACAGTGTGAGAGACAGACAGACAAACACAATTTCACGAGTTTCCTCAGACGTACATAAAATACCGTAAAATACGTACATGAATATCATGTATCAAAATACTTATAATATTTATCTACATATTTTTTTTTATTTGTATGTATTTATTTCTTCATAAGATCTTTATTTGTCATTGAGAATATAGTAACGTAATTAATATTATGTTAGTATAATCATACGAATTAAGTAACTTGTTGCTTATTAAACACTTTTTTTTATCCTATCGAGTATAAATAAGTAAATAAATAATAAAAAGCTTCAAAATAGTAATAACAGTTAATGGTTAATAAATGTAGTATGGCCACTTCGGATTTGCATGCAGCACATTCAACCGTATCTAGGCTGTAAAATTGCTTCGCACGTATCTCTATATTTTATCGCTCGCTGTGCATTACGACAATGTTCGTGTAAAATACATTCTTTTATAATATGTTGTTATGTAAGGTAAGAGGAATTTTTTCTGTTGTTCAACGGCTTTTACTGACGACATTAACATCACGTACACATAGGACTCAATGAAAATATTTTAAGATAATGTACAGAGTATTTTTTTAATGGCGACGATTAATTGAGAAATAAAATAAAGTGTTTTGTTATGCCCGTTAAAGGAATTTTAAGGGTATCTAGTAAAACATGAAGTATCGCCGATGCGTTGCCGGCCAGGAAATGAAAAGAATGTAAGAAATAAAGCACTAGCTTCGAGCCCGCAGCCGGAACACGACGAGTCGTTTGGCGGCTGACTCTAGCAGGAGGGTAGTAGCTAGCCAGGCAGGCATCACGGAAAGATAATACCAATGACAATATTACCGACTTAATAATAATACTGATAATATAATATTTACGCGAAGCCTTACCACCAAGCAGGCTGGCTTCTGTTACCTCTTACGACACCCTGTTCTGCCAGCATGGGATTGAGGGGAGTATTCTAGGCCGCCCCAATACGGCTTAAATACGGGTTTTACTTGAATTACTAAGATAAGTTTAGTGTTATAGGCGACTATGATCTTTGTGATTAGCCTAATGGGGCTTAGCAATATTTTTGTTCGCTTAGATGTTTACATCAAATCAAAACTTTGGATCAACAATATTCACATGACAAGAAAGATGCGCTTAGTATTAAGCAAACATGTCACGGTCTCTAGGCTATTTTATAAGCAAACAATTAAATATTTTTCTGGGAGATGGCTGTGGCAGATTACATTGACATATTGTGAGGACATTATGAATGAAAAATGCTGATACAATGTGGGTAGGTAGGTAATGTAGGTCTGAATAAGATAGGAATGTGTATATTGGAGACGAAAATAGTTTCTACCCTAGAGTTAAATTAAGTCAGTTTCCCAGTGTTTGTTCCTATATAAACACCTTATGATCTACGTTATAGATTTTTATAAGACTTTTAGAACTGTTTACATACTTGCCGAGCGATTTATAAGTTTTTACAGTAATTGTACCTTAATTTTAAATAACTATAATATATGTTATATTATTTATTATATTTTATGCACAGTTTAACTCGTGGGAAGAATGAAAGTAGGACGAACATAGCAGCTTAAGTCAAAGATTTTTAGATATATGTGGATAAGATTAGGTGTCAATTAAACTAATTGAATCACAAAAGAAACAATATATGATATAGGAAAGGAGTTAGATGGTTAATTCAAAGTATAAGTTTATTATGTTAACTACAGCAGTGATCTTAGAACCGGCGGTAAACCCAAGTCGGTTACAGTTCCGGCTGCTTGTACTTACGTAATCGCTGGAAAGACAGACAGAATTCCGCCTCGAGACATTTCGATATTTAGGTCAATAAATTAACTCTTGGTCTTGGTTGACTACGAGATGTAATTGTAACGTTGCAAATATAATGCCTTGACCTTATCTGTGTTATCCTAAGTATTTCATTTATTTATTATTACGTACATAATATGTACAGTATAACACGTTATTTTAGCATCATTTGTTTGCTTGTATGTATATATGTATATGCACTAACACTTTATATTATTCTCATTCTCTCACTAAAATTATCAATTCACATTATTGTAATAATGATTCAGAAATATAGACAGACAGACGATAGACGATACAGACGTAACGATGATACTTTTTAAGCAACAAATTAACTTTTAATTCGATACATTCGACATATATCGAATTAATCTTTGAATAGTATTTTTTTTTTATTTCAATGTACCGACACGTTACTATTTATACGTTCATGTTTGCAGCATGCTTGGAACGAACGACAAATGAAATTGTGTTTACGTACCAGTCTACACATTTCCAAACTTTAAACAACATTTTCCTGAAACTCTTTTAATTTAAGCGCGATGAAAAAACTGTTTGATTCCGAACGGACCCGTTTTTTAGTTCCGTATTGGACTGTATCCAATATTTTCCAATCCCTGTGAAAATTTGAGGACATTAAATTGGTTTTACATTTCGTATTTTTTTAGCCTTCAAACTCAGTAAATTCCTTGTTCAGTAATAATAAATTTTTGTTCAACTTTATTATCTTTTAAATTAAATATTTCAAAATTACAATAAAATTATTCCTAAAACTTCGCACAATAATTAAGAAAAGATTTTTTATATTTTCTATTTAACAACTCAACGTTTTCCTTTATATTCTAGATTCAATTAAATCCACTCGATTTTCGGCCATCAAACCTTATTTATATGCGATATTTAAAATATATTTGTGAAATAGTTGGTCCCTTAGCCCAGTTGATAACCCTGTCTTCAGATCGACGGATCCCGGATTCGATTTCCGGTAGGGGTAGGCATTTACGTGACATAAATCTTTGTTCTCAATTTATGGATATTTGTTACGTCATATTTGTCATATTTGCGTAGGTCCATGCCACCCGCAACTCAGGGAATGCTAGAGAGGAGGTGTTTGTGCGTTTAAAAAAATGCTTATAATAATAAGTAATATTTATAAATATGACAGATGGACAGGCAGACAGACGGATATATGGGTGATTCTATAAGAGCTATATCTTTTCAAGAGATTTGCAGAATCCTATAATACATTAAACACAAGTATACAAAACTATTTTGAGTCAAAAATTATGAGAAACATGACAGCGAGGTTTTCAACGTGAACACTCTGCATAATGCATTTCCGAGGCTCCAGCAAAAAAATTCTGAGACATATAATTTTTTTAAATAGCGCAGTGTTCTATACAGAACGTAGGGATGCATGAACAACAAAGAATTCGCGGTTTTTACACAGTGAGCATATTTTAAAGACTCCTAGGGTTGAAGGATTTTTTTACTATACTTCAGTTGTTAAAATAGATCTCATAATAAATGTTGGCAGCAAATAAAAACGTATCGTAAGTACCCGCTACATAATAAAATGACATTCCGCGATGACATTAGTATAACATCATAAATTATGTAGATTTACATACACGCATCATACGGTATATAATTACAATAATGTACTATGTTTACACACAGACAGCTAACACAACAATCCTTCGGCATTGTTCTACTCGATATGTCAAATAGGTCAGCTCCCATTGTACATGCTGAGCGCATAATAAGTTAGCTTAAAATGGCTGCATAATAATACCAACAAAACATGAAGATAACAAGGCCATTTTGTCTTTCGTATTACAACAAGAACACTTTTAAAACTCGAAAACATGTAAGTATTTTAACTTACTAAAACTATTCTTTGGGTTATTGGTTCTTGAGCTTCTCACATGTGGAAGAGTAGGTTAAGTTGAATAAACTAATAAAAATGGGTTGGCCTCAACTCAACAGCTAATCTTTAACGGACCAGAAGACAAAGATATTCCAATTGGCTCCGATGACGCGGTGGATAGAATACGTACGTCAAGTTTTATTTACCACGTTGGACATTCACCAGCGCATTGAATAAGACACAATATTGCCTTTGGTGAATGTTAAAAATGGTAATTCAAAACAAACATAAACCGTACTTTTAAACTGCAGATCGGTTTCAATGTAGTGTTAAACCCTTTATCAGTAGTTTTCAACCAAGAATGTTCAGGCCTTATTTCCAAATTATTTCCATTACAAGAAGCGGCACAAAAACCACACCCAAGAAAGTGATGATGTATTGTGATGATGATGATGATGATGATGATAATGATCACTGCTCGTAGCCCAACTCAAATAGTTTGTGTCGTTCACAGAACTTTATTAAATTGAAGAACCATGCTATAATTTTAAATATTTTATTATCTATATTACAATATTTCGCGTAATTTAAGCAAGAATTGTGACGTTAATTTAATCTAAAACGTTTTTTAAATGTATCACTTACTGGTACACGCACCGTATTAAAGAAAGTATTAAGAGTCCTTCTCCCATTTTCTTTAAATAGAATTTTACAAAATAAAACCTCAATAAAAATGCCTCGACAGCAATCAATCAACATTACAAAGTGTTTTTCTATCTGTAATGAAAGGTAGAAATGTCTCGGTACAGCCATTGTCGTTGATTTCCTGGTAAGGCTCAAGGGCAACTGTCATGGTACAGTTTATTGGCTTAAATGCGAATATAGCAGGAAATAGCGATCGTATCAACAGTCACCACCGAACGCTTTATTGTCGCCTCCGTCTCTTATTGTTACGAACGTTTCAATTAATATTTTTATGCAGAAGTGAGAACGAATAATTTCATACGAATAATACTCGCGGTTCAGTGCCGTGCTCTAGCAATAATAATTATCTGAAACCATGGATCCTCGTATTGACGTGAGAAAATTTTTATGAAAAAAAAAATCAAAAAATCTAACATTTTTAATATATTAAGAAACTAATTTGAATATTTTTGTATTCAGCTACCTAATTTACTTTAAATGTATTTTTAACAATTCCTTGCATTATTAAATCAAGGATGTCTTCGGTACTATTTTCACTGAGATAGTTTCTTTTTGAATAAGTTAATTTATCAAGCTATCAAAATGTCAGTTATCAAATTTTTTCCGAATCAAACTATCTTCGAATTTCAAGTTGTAGTTTAGAAGGGCCAAAAAAATTGGCGAGGCTATATTCTATCACGCTGCTACGGCACATTCTTTTAACCACATAGTGCGGCTCGAAGGACCATAATATATTAAATACTGAAGTACTTTAAGTGAAGTCACTTATTTTTGTCGACAAAACGAGCAATTCAGGTCTTTAATTTTCTACTTTATTATAATAATGCAAATGTAATATTTTTATTTAAATAGGCTAGTGTTCAATTAACGTCAAATTTTTTAAATCAGCTGATTCGGGAATATTTAATTAGAGTTCAAGATTACCATAAAGAACTCAAGTATCTATTGATGATTGATGGTATAAAGTATAGTCACTGTTCATTTTGAATTATGATGATCATTAAGATTGATGATGATAACAGTCATCAGAATATGGTTATTGAATTCTCGTAAATGACTGCTACTTGTAAATTAAGGATTGTCCTTAATTTTAATCCTTTTGATGTACATGATGATCTTGACGCAATGTACATTAAAATTTCAGAAGCATCTTTGAAGAATTCATTTAATTTCTTATACGTGGTGACAGTATAAATATATATCTATAATGCGATTAGGGCTATTAGGAATACCTTAAGTTTTCAAAGATTATTATTATCATTGTTATTTAATTTCCAATTTCGCAACAAGAGTACTCTGTATATCAATATATATATAAAATAAAATATTTTTACGTGAGAATTCTCAGGTTCATGAAATGCCGCAATCGTACCGCAGAGACTTCCACAGCCGCGGTCGCACTCGTAGATCGCAGGTCGATTTCGCTTCGTAAGGAGAGAACCCTTCGTTTTTGCATTCGGGAACCGAATGCTCTTGGCGAACCTGCCCGCTACTTATGTCGATTTCCGGACCTTCCAAACTTTTCTACGCCTATCGCGCAACGTCAATACCCGGAAATAGATAGAACAATAGCGGGTCAGATAAAGACGGCCGTACATGTCATATTCTCCCTTTTGCATAAGGCATAAGGACGAGAGTCACCTCAAGTGCTCCAGATAGATGTTATTACTACCTGGATATGGCCTCTATTGCTTTCGGCCGACCCCTTCGAGAAACTTCGTACGACGGCCGCCCTTCTCTTTTCAGCCGACCTTTTGAGAAGCTTCGACGATGACAGACGACCCCTTAGCCCATTTAGTAGCGATTCTGCCTGCCGAGCGAGGCGTCCCGGGTTCAATTCCCGGCCGGGGTTGACATTTATGTGACAGATAAATGTTTCTTCTCTTACCATGGGTGTTTGTGATATTTGTGTATGTCCATGCCACCCGCAACACAGAGAATTCTAGTGCGGGGGTGTACCTAAGTGTACAAACGTTTATTTATTTATAACATCAACCTGATCCAACCGGAACGTACAAAACCTGGTTATCATCCAGAGTCTGATTCGTCGAATTTAGACTTGGTGGTACAGAGTCCAACTAATTCTACGAGGAATTATCTGGTTAACACACTGCAGCATAGCAGTGCTCCATGAAGAGGCCTGTTTGTAATGAAGAATCAGTAGAGCTCCGTAAATTGACAGATATGCAACTATAGAATAATAACAGGAATTATAGCAGGAATTGCGATGAAAGCCAGTACCTTCTTTTTTACCTTCTACATTTCCTGGCCGACAACGCATCAGTGATACCTTTGGTCTTGCTCATGTCCACGGGCGACGATGACCGCTTACCATCAGGTGGCTCGTCTGCTGGTTTGTCGACTATTTTCATTAAAAAAAAAGAAACGAAACAGTACTAAAATATTTCAAGGCATGTTATTTACACGTGTTTTTAACGAGAATCAATTATGCGCTTATTGTAATGCTCATTCAATTTGTTTCGATTTAAATGATTGTTCTCATGATCTGAATTTGTTAAATTTTCCGATGTACACAAGTTGTTCGCAAAAACCACATGAATGTTTCCTCCTCACACCTCAAATATATTTTGTATTGTTTTATTATACCAACCAAATTATAACACACCGTGACGTTTTACAATACGAGATAACAGTTGTGTCTTCATTTATTTATTTTTTTCATTTATATGCATCGAACATAAATAAATTAACCTTACCACATGTGATGGAGGAAACGATTAAATACGACAGGTATGGTTGTATAACTTTTAGACAATGATTAACTGACAGATTAACTCGAATTGAGATTATATTGTCACACTATATTTTATCGGGACTAGACTAAATTTAAACTCGTACATATAACTCGATTAGTGGCTGTAGAGTCAAATTAATCATATATTTTTACTTGTAAGCTGTTAATATATACAATAACAACGAAATGTATTTCAAAACCAGCCTGTCGGAATATATAATTATTACTTAACTATACTTATAACTACTACAGTAACAGATTAAAGTAATGTATACGACTTGTACAGTTATTTTAGTGTTGTTATGCATTTTCTTATAGATTTAGGAATGTTTGGTTTAATAAAATTAATGTCGAAAATCTAACAGAAAAAGTACTATAATAACTTGCAAAGCCAACAAGGTATTTAAAATTGTTATCTTCAACTTAAAATTACCTTTTCTTAACACTCCTGCTTAAAATTGACAATAACAGATTTCTTCATACATTGTTATCGTAAAAATTATTTAGAAAATTTATAACACCAGATATTCAATCTAAATTTGTTTAAAGCACTTTAAATAACAAATTTTGCAAAATACCCAACAAAATTACAAGGCCAACACCTACTGATAAATATGAAATTCGTTCCGATTTGCTTTGTACATTTAATAACAAAGCCAGGTCTTTATATAAGTACCACCACTAAGTGTATTAAATATGCTATGTATACGATTAAAGAATTAGGAAACAGTAGCCGGCCTAGAAAACGATACAGGACCATTTAAGTAGATACGGTATCGCTGCCCCGGCTACCGCAGAATTGTGCCTCGTGACTATTGGAGTATAAGACAAAAGAGGTGATTAAATTAAATACATGAGTAGACACTTTTGTTAAAAACACGAATTATTTAGTGTTAATAAAACTATGTATTAATATAAACCACACATATACTTACTGTGGGTTTCTTGTATTGCTTTATGATTAAGTTTACACGTGTTTATTATCGAAGTACTTTCAGTTGAGAAATTAATGATGTATGAGTAATGTATTTGTGTGCAAGAAGTCCACTACTATCCTGCACTTGTTTCCAAAGTACACTATGGTCTTCGCTATTTCTGTGCTTAAACGAGATCATAATTGTTAAACCATGAATAGTGTTATTATCTTTGAACATTGTGACGGCTGCAGGTTTTATTATCGATATCCAGGGCAAAACATTTTTTTTATAATATCTGTAAATACATCCGAAAACCATTTACCAAATTCAAATGCCAGCATATTTTTAACTTATAATATAGGTCAATATTTAAGATACTTTTCATCTTTGAATATTAATCTATAAAATCAATTAGCCAGCTATTAATATTTTGACTGCTCTTTTGAAGCTAAAGCAATGCGTGAATCGGTTTCCAAGTTGGGTATAGAACTAAGCAAAAATATAATACACATAAAATTTATAAAATGCCTCATAAAATGAGTAACTGTTACAAGTGCGGGTAATTTGTGTAAACGTAAAAAATAGGTTTTGGATGGAAAGTGAAGTCGTTAATAATATAGTTTGTATATACCAGAAAGATAACTTTTTACACGGCAGCGCCAAAATTCGTTATAAAACATTACTTACGACTGACTATTTTTGTTGTCTGACAAAACAGTCTTGTAAGAAACAATAAGTAATCAAAAATTGTATCCATTCAAAACGGCGATAAATCACAGGACTATGATAGAGAAGTGTACACATAGGAACACATTCAATAAATTTGATGATGACAGAAACGCACGAAAAGGAGCGGTCCCCGCGAGTTAGGGAGGTATAACACTTTGATCCATAAATTATTCTAGTATAAATCACTCAGCACGATGATGCGTTTAGATTCAGAAACGCAAACGTTGCAAAGGCATAACATTTTTCATTTCATTTCAGATTTACTGATATGCTTTGATATGATTATGCTAGGTTAAACACGATCTAATTGCAGTAATAGGAAATATCATTTACGGTAGCATACGAAATTAATTTGGACATACATTTAAACGAAAATTATATTTGGCAGAGATTGACTCCCTTTATTTATATTACTAAACATACTATTTCATACACATTAAACTTGTACAAATGTAATTGCCATGAACAACAGTCCTTTTTAGATCTAAATAACTTTGGTGCTGTTTCTGGCGTCACAATGTCTGGCATCAAAATACGGTATTGTATTTCCAGCATTCCTTTCATGTTGGAATACAATAGGCTTTTCGCGGTACCTAACCAAGGCACGGTCGAAGCAGGTATGTATATCCCGTTAAAATGTCTTTAGACCATTCATTATTAAATTAAATGTAAATATCACTAATACAGGTACAATTTCGAAGGAAAAACATGTTATGGTAAAAATTCGTAGAAAACTCCTTAAATTCAATATTTACTGCTATGGCTCAAAGCAGTCTTTAAATCCACAATGAATTACGAAATCTATTTAACACCAAGGTTTTTCTATGAGCGGCGTTTCTTATGTACTTCTCCAGTATCTGTTATTATTTTCTATACCGGACCAACAGAGCTATCCTCAAATTGATCCTGACCAAAAACAGACATCTTCGACTAGATACTTGCTATATAATATATTTCATACTGTCAAGTGAAACATCGATTTCCCAATATTTGAAGTGCAAAACTTCACGAAAGAGGTCAAGTTTGTTTATTGTTACAAAGCATTTGATAATTCATAGATTTCTCGTCATGAAGTAATGAGGGTAAACAAATAAATGTTATGATAACGCGTACATGACACAATTGTATTGTATTACCGATGTTATATCATGCGTTAGCGCTATAACAAAGTATGGTTTGGGTACCATACTTACCGAGGACACGGTTAAAAACGGATTACGTTTAACGTCTCGTGTTCGAACAATTTGTTTATCTCTATTGATAGATTACCTAATGAAACAACGGTAAGTATTGTTTTGAATTATATATCCCAATGATGTATAAGCCAATGTTATTAATGTTTAACAAACTATACTTAAAAATATCGGTTGTTATCGAGAATGAATTCATTGTTATTCAAATTATTCATGTTTGTGCAATTGTGCACTCACGAGAAAGAGCATGAATTTAAATTTTTGTCTTTCATGTCCAAGTACTTTATTTCTGTGTTGCATAAACACAGGGAATGATCGTCAATAATATCGATTTCAAATATGCTAGTGATTTTATTGATTGAAATAATTAATAATTACATAGTAAAATTTAAAAGACGTTTAAAAATTAAACGAAGGCCAGCCAACACGTGGAGAAGGTACCGACTGTACCTTAATTTTAACACTTAGACTAGGTACGACAGTGTTTGCTCTTTTTCTATGTATATTTTTGAACTCGTGATGTGTTAAATCTTTTGTTTTTATACAAACCAGTGGTACCAGTACTGAGGAGGATTGAAGGAAAACAAAGACGGAGAGTATAGACAACACCTTTTATTTTATTCGTACACATGTAGGTTTATAAATATTACAGTAGCCTATTACATATTATTGGAACGCTTTAGTTAGCTTGTTCAAAATTTAGTTACACCAATATCACATGTTCAAAATTTTGATATTAGATTCTGATAATCAATTCACAGATCATTAACGTCACGATTCACTGTCACTTTAACGTGATTGAAGGGACTCGGGGTCAGTTTGCCGGCCTCGTTCATCTCTCGGTAGTGTCAGCTTTCCGAAAAATCTACGTCGAGGTGGGCCCGACTGTCGTAGGCAGTTTAAACTTCACTCCAATGTTTTCTAATCAAGCGCTCAAGGCTCCTCATCCTCAGACAGAGACGGCAGAGCAAGAGTGCGACGCATCCTCTCACGGCGTTGGGGAGAAATCGACTTCTGTCGTCTCAACCCCTCGGCGCGCAGGACGTAACTTCGTTCCTGCTCACTTTCGTAAGCTTCAACTTCCGAATCGTCTTCGACGAGCGCGGGAAGCGCTGATGCGAGCTTCTGCTTCTTCTCCGCGGCGCAGTCCATCGATCTTCCTCGGGCTTTAGGCAGTGCCGGGTACACGTCGGTGTACAACGACGCAACTGATAGTTTCACAACCATATTGCAAGATTTGTTTTGTTTGATAAAAAATAAAAACGTGTACTCTCGACTATCGCTCAGTGCAGAATGCGGGGTGGAGGGCCGCGGATCCGTATTTATAGGCCCCTCGTTAACTGCGTTTCGGTATGTATGTAGTTTCGTCTGGCGTCACAACGCACACAGCTACGGCGTACGGCGAAGCGTGATTGTTCTCGCCACGGTAAACAACGCGTCCGACGTTATCAAGGGAATTTAATTGCTGTTACACTGTTGATCAAATACACCTAGATTCTACTTTAGAACTTGTACGACTGTAGCCCAGGCCTGGCAACTGCTCTATAAAAAGCTGATAGATATAGATCATTTAGTTTAATATGTGTTGTATCTTGTATGTTTTAATATTCAACATGTTCACGAAGCAAGGAATTGAATAAATATGTTGAATGTTATGAATTCGATTCGAATGTCTTTCTCGTGAATGTTTTCGGTTACTCAATATTATACCAACGATCTTTCAGCTCGTTACGTGTCCATCGCAAGTGTTTTGGCCCAAAAAGTCAAAACTCCGTAAACATCTGACACTAACACCGCGATTCCGTTCGGACGCTTCCAAGAAAGCGCCCTAAATCTGCAGCAAATAAATTTCGTGGCGGAAACGTTAAATTGACGTCTTTCGACCAGATCGTCTCCTGTTTCTCATTTTTGAAGATTTTGCAACGGTTTTCAAAGATAATGATAATATTTTACGACCTTTAAATTTAGACAGTACTAAATCAGTATTGATTGATCAATATTAATCAGTTACGAGCCACGTCCTGTGGTGATCATACTGCATGATCGTATTGAATTTATCAGGCAATGGCACGTGGAAATAATATGATGACTTGTAAATAAATATTAGTGAGGAGCTTTTTATAGTCAGACAGAACAAGTTATAAACTTTTAGTTAAAAAATTTTGTTTATATTTCATAAACAAATTGATAAGTTTTCACAGCCTATTCAATGGCGTTCTCATATTTCAATAACTATAAGATTTCTTAAGATGAGATATTTGTCAAGGACAGACAACTCAAAGTAGATTGCGGTCATGCTGATAGTAGTACATAATTAAAATAATTATCATAGCGCAGCAATTACTTATTTAGTTAAGTAAAACGGTAAAGACTCTTTAACCTCCGTTTTTAGTTATATTGAACTTAGTTTTCACTGAGACACCTAGAGATTATCAGGATATATAAAGAATGTCCTCTTTGTGATAATTTATTTATTATATATATTTATTTATTATATAATTATTCATAACACGTTTAATGTTGTTATGAATAAAAATAAATTTGAATAGAAGCTATAAAGTACAAACGGGGAAAGTTGGTTTTATTGGAAGCCCTTCCGCGTATATCGTCGGAAAACATATATTCATTTTTGCTGACAGTAGCCCAAGATATGCGATTTAACTTATATTCAATGGATACTTCAATACGTGGTACTAGATATAACGGTTAACTTAATCGAACCTTAACACGATTAACTTAACGGACGGGATCGCAAGTTTGGACCACTGTAGAATTAGACTTACCTACTTTGTAAGAACCTTTATATATTTACCTTAAGAGTTTATAACAATTAACCATATTTAACATTTAGTCCATTATGTACGAATACAATACGGTGGATCGGTCACAGGCGAGTTTTTTTTTTAACATGTTTGCGTCAAGTCACGTCAGTTTTCATTCTATTAACAATTCCAATATCCAGACGTAAATTACAATTTAACAACAACATATTAGTAGTAAATATATTTCGTGTACAGTTAGAATAGAAATAGCTGGTTAGGAAAATCGTGCGCTGTAATATTTAGGTATGTATCGAGATTTCCTCACAGATTTTTTACGCAACGGCGTGACAATATTCTTGACGTTACGAAAAATATTTCAGATGAATACAATTCTTCAGAACGTCCATTGTTTGATTGCCAAATACTTTAGTAATGTTACAATTCAATATTTGTATTTGATTTTGGACCACAAATTGACAACATTTAAAATATATCCTAAATTGGATAGATTCGTTGGATAGGGCCAACTAATATATCTAATGTTATCGATGTTTATTAAAGTTCTCTATCAAGGTGCTGGTGAAACGTTCTAAAGACAATGTCTTCGGCTAATAGTGCTTCTTATTCCTATAGAATTGTAATTTAGATTTGCAGGAATACTTTTTTTAACTAACTGATACTTAATAGTTACTAGTACAAAGATAAACAAATTCGTCACTAGTTCCTTATTGAAGTAAGTAAAATACGAGTATGTTAATCAGGTATAATTTTTTTTTTTAATTTTGTCATTTACTTAAACGAAACCTAAAATATATAAGATTCATTACATTTATATTACGTACATGAATAAATAACAAAAATTACATACATACGTCAATTTTCATTACACGTGACGCAACTCATTACAATACAATTATAACCTTTGTTACAATTGATTATCAACCTCTAATTAATAATGTGTATGTAATTATCGAGATGTTCAATCATAAACTCCATATCATACCGGCCTATTATTAAATAATATCGGAAAATAACCTAGTTTAAACATGACGTGTTTACGTATGAATACTTAATAAAACGTGAAACGTAATGACCCGGTTGACGGAAACCTCACAATTGCGGGTAGATGCGAACTGATAACTTTACGTGAAATGGCGTAGAGGTTAATTATTCAAACTGTATTAATTATATTTTTTGTATCTTAAAATGTGTGTAAATTTACATAAGGCGATAACAAGATAAATAGATACTCTACCTCATTATTTCACCAATAAGCCTACAAAAATCAAAAAAAGGATTATTCCTTCTCTGATTAGTTCTAATCTAATCTGTGCTGAACCTTCTAGATTGTAATGATTTTAGCTCTTTTAAACCACCCGCTAAAATTAAAACAGCTCTTCCATGTGCATTCTGCTACGCAGTTGTGAACACTCATACACTAATATTGCTGTTACATTGTCATGTACAAGTGATTCAATGACTAACAACCAAAACTTGGAAACAAACTTTTTATTTATTTTTGAATTACTAACGTAAGATACAGCTAATACATACATAAAATGAACAAGATTTTCATAAATGACTCTAGTTAACTGTTCTCACTTTTATAAGTAGAAATATCATGCCATATAACTTGTCACTTAATTCAACTACAAGACAAAAACAAAAACAATTTATGTGCCGTAAAATTCGTCGTACCTGGCAATAATATGGATTTCACTATATTTTATGTGTAAATGATTTTAACTAAAATTTGAAAACTTACATAGAGAGTTTTATCAATTCAACAAAAATTTTCCTGTTCAGGTGTGATTACCAGCTACTTGATTATTGTATTAAAGAGGCATAATATCATCTCGTAATATTTTTATACGCCAAATAAACGATAGACACATAATAATACTTCACAAATGAAACGATAACCTCTGTTACATTTGGAAATGCTGAAGATTATTTATAAAACAAAACAATGCCCTAGCAATAAAACGTTTGTCCATGCTCTAACGCTACATCTTCGTGTACTAAATGTTGACGAACACAACAAACTACAAACATCCGCAGTTTGAAGATTTGCTTTAGTATCATAAAGTCTCATCCTAAACCAAGACTGAACCCAGATCCACATAAGATTACTTGTCGCATCGTTCACCGCATTATGCCTACATACATGAAAATGTTACCTAAAAATCGCTTTTTTTATTGTTACACTCCCACGCTTTCGACTCTGACCTTGGTGTCTGTGAATCATCGTGCGATTCAGACTGCGAATGGGAAAAATACTTTTTTCATTGATACGACGCCAATATCTTAGCAAAAATGCATTTGACCTGTCGGTGTAAAATTTGCCGAATACAGAGAGATGCTAATTCACTACGTTTGAATTTAAAGTATTTCTTCATTCAATAAACAATATTAAGTTTAGTTCACTGATTTATTTATTAATTTCTAATGAACTCCTTAAAATAACCCTTATTTTAAGGGCAGGGCGAACTTAATAAATAATTACCAACATATATTTATAACCAAATTATATAACAAATGAGAATCGGAAAAATTGAGTACTTCCCTAGAAGAATCAGATGAAAATGGTTGATGATCAAGTTGACAGCGATAAATCTACTCAATTTATAGCTAAAAGTAAAACTTACTCCAAGTTAGGACTTTAAATGACTAAATAGAGGGTACCCTTCAAGACTACTCTTTAATTTCTCTCACTTTGAAGCGGAAAATGAA